>JBBPBS010001075.1:3521989-3580817 GCA_037974835.1 Cicer judaicum | reverse complement strand
TATATATATATATTTATTTATTTCATTTTATGTGTTGTTTTTTTAAATAAAAATTGTTATATTATTTATCTATCATTTGCAAAGTTTAAAGTCACATATATTATTTTATCAGCGTATTCTTAACTATTATTTTGTCAAAACATTCTCTTTTATTTATTTATTTATATATATATAATAAGAAGAGATAAATAAGTGAAACAAGATAATAAATAGTAAGCATAAGCATAAGATAAATAATTTTATAAAAATCAATAATATTTGATTAAGAGTTTTGATATTATTTTGTGCATGGCAATTAAATTCTATGAATAAATAATTTTAATCCTTAAAATTATAATATTCGGTCAATTTACTTTCTCAAATTTATAAGTAATCCTCTAAATTAAAGTATCTTTTTAGTAGTCATCAAAATCAATAAAAAAATATACAAATCAATTGAAATAGTCTTTTGATGTATAAAAATAAATATAAATTTTTTAAAGTTGCAGTGCAAAATTTAAAGAAACGGTTAAATTGATTGTGTTATTTTTCAATTTAAAATATTAAAATATTTATTTTACAAATATAAAAAATTAAATTGATCGATTCGTATCATTTTAACTACTAAAATATCTATTTATTCTAAATTCTATTTTAATACTAGTAATTTAGTTATCAACCTAATGATTTGAGTTAAATTAAAATGGAAAGCAAAGTACAACGCTATGAAAACACTCATGAAAAAGTGATGATGTCGTTGATGTGAGCTTTTGGCTTATAGAGGAACAAGTCATAGGCATAGGATTCTTGAGCCACAAACTCTCCTCTTCAAGTTTATTTTGGAGTTTAGTGGACAAATCTAATTTACCCTACTGTGCCACATCTCTATATAGACCAAATTATTCAAGGAAAGGTACAAATAAAATGTTACGTATATCTATTCATTAGAGTGGTCCAACAATTATTATGTTCTATTCTATATTGCTAATTCTCATAGACACTTGCTAGACTTGATGATCATGTGATAGTGTTTCCTTACAAAAAAAGAACGATGACATGACACGATTGATGATACTCACCAACAATTGTGCCAATTATGTACATCCATAATTGGCTATAATCAATTAAGGGCACTAGTTTTGTCATTGATTTCTTATTAAGGCATTGACTAAGGACAAAACATGAGATCGATTAGGGTTTGTACACACACAAATGAAATCTTCTTACATTGTTAATCATTGTCGATGCTATCGTATACAACAAAAAAGACTTGGGAAGAACGAAGTCGATTGTTTGAGACTAATCTAAATATTTGTTAGAACATTCTACTTGTTCCTCTCACAATAAATATTATTTTAATAAAAAAGTTTATTTCAAAATAAATGTTATTATTTTTTAAAGTTGTTTTAATTATTGTTTTAGTTTAATGTTTAATTATTATAATACACACAATTTACAAAACATTAATTATAATTTTTATTTATAACAGTGAAAAACGCATTAAGAAGAAGAATTTTATAAAATAAATATTTTTATTATGTTATTTATAACTACTTTTTTAAGTGAATAAAATGGGTAAATGTAAAACTTATATTGCAAGAGAAATGAAGTATAATTGCATCATAATCTAAGCCTTTGAACCAGTTTTGTCTTATCAATTGTAATGAATAGATCCTTATTTTTCCAACTAGTACTTTTTTATTTTTATGAAAACCAACTACTCCTTGCATCTCATAATAATTGAGATATTTAATCATTTTATATATATTAAAAAATATATAATTAAAATAAAATATTATTTTTATTAAATTATTTTTATTAGATATTGATGAATTATTAATAACATAAATACATATTGAAAGATATTGATGATAGAAAATTGAATATATTTCAATCAAGGGATAATGTAAAAGATTACTTTATTATAAAAGATGAAATTAAAAATCTTTTTTTTATATCAACCGAGAAAAAGGAAACAAAATAATCAAACAAATCTAATGAGAAACTAACTAAAACACCTTAATAAAGGTAATTGCCTGCTAATTACAAGGGTTGAGCAACAAAGTATAAAAAGCCCAATAACTAACATATAGAAAACAAAACTCTAAGTAACATTAGACTCATTTAATTGTACTATTCCTCCACAAATTGGACTATAGACATCTAATAGTCCAAACTTGGAAACAAGTCAAGAAAAGAAGGGGTTGTGCAGTGATTTTGTAAACACATCTGCAATTTGAACAATTGATGGTACAACAAAAAGTTTGATTAGTCCAATGTTGATATTCTCTTGACTTAAGAGGTAATCAATTTTGATGTGTTATGTTCGTTCCTGAAAGGTTGGATTATGAGTCAAATAAATTATTGATATGTTGTCACAAAAGATGGAGGTAAGTGTTAAAAGTTTAATGCCAAAGTCTGAGTAGAAAATCCAACCACTGTACCTCATAAATTAGGCCAACCAAACCCTATATTAAGCTTCTAAAGTTGATCATTATACAATGGGTTGCTTCTTTGACTTCCATAAGATGAGAGTGTCTAAAGAAGACACAAAAGCATGTGACTAATCTACGTGTTAGGGGCAAGTAGCTCAATCGGAATTTGCAAAACCACACAAATGAATTTTATAAGAAGTTGAATAAAATAGTCTTTTACAGGAGATTTCTTTAAATAATGTAGAATTTCAAAATTGACTTATAATGTAATTGACTAGTCTTAGACACATGTTAGGTATGTTGTTAAACAACAAAAGATATGTCAAACCTAGTAGTTTTAAGATAAATAGGTCGTCCTATTAATCTTCTAAGTAATGACTCATCTTTAAAAAGAGGAGAGTCATTAGCATTAAGCTTCAAGGAATGATCATAAGGAGTCAAAGTTGGTTTACCAGCAAGTGTTCTAGTATCATCTAAAAGATCATAAAATGTATTTCCTTTAGTTTATGAAAATGCTTTTATATGAACGAACAATTTCTAAATGAAGGAAGTACTTAAATTTTTGCATTTTTATTTTATTTTAAAATGATTATCAAGAAAGGGTTTTACAAATTGGATCTCATTATAATCATTCCTTGCAAGAACTATATCATCTACATAGATAATACAGTGAAATTAAAATTATAAACATTTGTGGAAGGAGAAAACATTAGAAAGCTTGCAACCGCATATAACAAGCAATCAAACAACACGGCATACCATTATCTACTTGCTTGTTTCAAGCCATAAATGGACTTGTTCAATTTAAAAACTTTAAATAGAGTAATTGACATAGTTGTTCCACTATCTCAAAATACGAAAAGCTAAAAATGTCCATAAAAAACACAAATGATGACTTTTTTTTTCTAAGTTTCACAAATGAAAGATATTTTGTTTTTAAGTTCTTGTTTTTAAGTTTTGTATTGATATTTTCGCAGAAGATAAATTGAGTTGCGATGATATTGTTTCTTGGAATACCTCCCTAGATAAGGTGGTGAACCATCAAGACTTTTTGAGTGTCATAATAAGCTTCATGGAGTGCAAAAAAACTCTTTTTGATATAGATTCAAATAAGGCGTCTCGTGATTATGGTCACCTAACCCTTTTCTTCCATAATAGTTTGTAAACTAGGTTTGGATTAATCCTCATCTTCTCTCTTTTATTAATAATATTTTAATTGTAATGATTTCTTAAATGGACAACTTTGAGTGTCTTTCTCAATTCAAGCTTATTTCTATTTTTAATGTTATTTATAAATTTGTGTCTAAAGTCATTGTGAATAGAATAAAGTTTCTTTCAAATACTATCATTTCACTAAACCAATCGAGCTTAATATCGGTTCATAGTATTCATCATAATATTATTGTGGCTTAGGAGATGTTTCACTCTATTTCCAAAATGAAAGATAATAAGTTATTTTTTACAAACTAAATTGACTTGATAAAAGCTTATGTTCGCCTCAATTGGAACTTTAATGAGAATTTCATGGAGGAGTGTAAGTTCAATTCTAAGCTCGTATATGTCTTTCGTCTTTATATCTTGTCACCCTCATACAAAATTATATGAAATAAGGAAAAAAATAAACTCTTTTATTCCTTCATGGGGTATAAGACAAGAGAACCATTTAACTCCTTATTTATTTGTGATTTGAACGTAAAGACTTTTGCATATAATTGGAGATCAGGTTCACGCTGAGTATTGAAAATCAATGCGTGCTTCCACATATGACCCTCAAATCTCTCATCATTTTTTTGTTGATGATATTCTTATACTTTTAGATGTTGCTATATATAGACCAGGCCCATGGTGTTATACATTGCCTAAATATATTTTTAAAGATGTTTTGAAATATTACCAACAATATTGAGTTGTGGGTTACGTCCTCTTGAGCAAGTACGATTGTAATAATGATATAACTATCCTCTACCACTTCTAATCCTATGACTTCACATTGTGGAAAACTCTATCAAAAATGTGTAATATTTTTCAACAATATATGTTGTGGCAAATTGGAGATGGTAAGTGTATCAACTTTTGGTTGGATAAGTGGGCTCCACACAATGTAGAACTTCTTCCTTTAGCTAACAAAGTTGTTGGAAATGATGATGATGTTAATGGAAGTTTGTTGGAAATAATGATGAAATTTATTAGAGCTAGTGTAGTTGTGAATTGAAAAAAAAAAAAGGAAGTTCCACATATGAGGGATATCACACACTAGTAGGGTATATAAGGTGGAGGTATGGTACTTGGGACGTGCCCCAATTTTGCGAAGGAGGGAGAATGTAAGCTAAATTGACCACCACACACGCGCGCACTGTCGTCTGTACAGCCTACTCGGCTCAGCTGACCGGGCCTGGGCCTTGGCTACATGGTGTATTATTTTTTAGCATATGAAAATTATTTATTTAGTTAATTAAATAAATGTTGCATTTTCTTTTTCTAATTGATATGTTAATTACGTAACTACCTTCCACCGAGTCAACATTCAACATCTGATCTAGTCAGTTCCTTGCCCCTCGATTTCGCGCTTATGTTTTGTTGGTCAAAACCCTAATTACTGGTCTCATGTATCTGTTATTGCTCGGTCAAAAATTTATGTCAAGTCTGAAGGTATGTTTTATGGTCAAACAGTGTGTGGCACACGTTTTAGTAGTCAAATAAATCGTGGCGCATATTTCTTTGGTCAAAATCCTAGCACACGTTTAGTGGATCAGAACTAATGGATCGCACTTTTCTCTTTGATCCAATTATGAATTTCATCTATAAATAATATGCTGTCCTCAGTTGAAAAAGCACACCAAAAGTTATCCGTATTTGAGGCTTTTCTCTATTCTCACTTTTCTTACTCACTTATTCTATTTCTTTTGAATGGTCTTAGTTCCATATTTCGGGTGGTAGTCATCCGATTGTCATATTGTGGGTGTAATTCTAGAACGGTTTTCTACAATGCAATAGAACTTCGATACATTGATCTGAGCTGTTTTATCCTGATGATTTCTTGGTTGGTAGTTTGTCTTGCACCATTTAGGCAGTGCCTCAAAACTTCTTAAAAAGAGCGACCTAGTCCGCGACTCAACCCAGTAATATTGTTGGTGGCATAAATTGTTTTTTTTTCAAAGTTTTTCAAAATTCAAAACCAACAATTTTAAGACATTTTCATAGTGCCATGTTTACCGAAGAAATTACTAGGACAAGATCACCAGCTTATGACTACAAGAAACCATTTTGGTTTGAGGGATGTTACACTTCAAACGACGGCATCAAAAGATGTTATTTTTTCTAACCACCAAAAAGCATGCCAACATTTTGAAGGATGAAATTCCTGTTGTTCTAGAAATTCATCAGAGTAGTTCTGAAGCGAAACGACAAACAACTAAAGAATTAGAACCACAATTTAAAAACCAAAAACAAGACTAAGAACCCTCTAAAGGTCCCAATAATAAGGCAACAACCACCTCCTAGAAATGGCCCTCGCCCACATTTTCTCTGTTTTTATTGTGGGAAATAGGGTCATAAGGCACACAAGTGTAGAAACAAGTATGACCCTTATAATTAGGCTAATCTGACATAAGAGCAATTTATTGCTTTGATAACTGAGATCAACCTTGTTGGTGGATCAGATGGATAGTGGATAGACACTGGCGCCTCACGCCATGTCTGTTATGATTGTGCTATGTTTAAAACATACACTGCTGCTGAAGATAAGAAAGTATTGTTGGGAGATTTCCACATCACTAATGTTGCTAGTATTGGAGATGTGGAACTAATATTCATCTCTGGAAAGACCTTAATTCTAAAGGATGTCATGCACACTCTAGAAATAAGGAAGAATCTGATTTCTGAGTTTCTTCTCAACAAGGCAGGGATTACTCAATCTATAGGGGCAAATTTGTACACCATTTTTAAGAATGTTATTTTTGTTGGGAAATGGTACACCACTGATGACATGTTTAAATTAAATGTTGAATTCAATAAAATGTCTCTTTTTGCTTACATGTTGTGTGATTTTAATATTTGGCATGCTAGACTCTGTCATATGAACAAACGCGTAATTTCAAACTTAAGTAACCTAGGTTTAATTCCAAATTTATCTTTAAAAGATTTTGAAAAATGTGATTTTTGTTGTCAAGCTAAAATAACTAAGAGTTCACATAAATCAGTAGTTAGAGAATCTGAACCTTTAGACTTAATACACTCTGATATATGTGAATTAGATATGACGTTAACAAAAAATAGAAAGCGTTATTTCATTACTTTTATTGATGATTTCTCTGATTACACCTTTGTATATCTAATGAAAAATAAAAGTGAAGCGCTTGACATGTTTAAGATCTTTGTAACTGAAATTGAAAATCAATTTAGTAAAAAGATTAAGAGGTTTCGTAGTGATAGAGGAACATAGTATGATTCTAGTTTATTTAATGAGTTTTATAAAACCTAAAATGAATGGTAAAGCTAAAAGAAATAATAAAACTTTTACTGAACTAGTTGTTGCTATTGTGCTTAACTCTAGTGCTGAATCTCACTGGTGGGGAAAAATTATTTTAATTGTTCGCTATGTTTTGAATAGAGTACCTAAATGTAAAAACAAAACATCTCCTTATGAGATAATGAAGAAAAGACAACCTAATTTGTCTTATCTTCGAACATGGGGTTGTTTGGCTTATATTAGAATCCTCGATCCCAAATGAATTAAACTCGCTAGTAAAGCCTATGAATGTGCATTCATTGGGTATGCAGTAAACAGTAAAGCGTATAGGTTTTAAAACCTAAATGTGAAAGTAATCATAGAATCAAATGATGTTGACTTCTATGAAATTAAATTCCTTTTCAAAAAGAAGAAATAGTGGGGGCAGCGAACGTAGTCAAGTACCTATGACAAGAAGCACTAAAAGCAACAACCAAGGCGAAATAGAAACTCGAAGAAGTACAAAAGTTAGAGTTGGTAAAGATTATGGATCCGAATATATGGCCGATAATTTAGAAGAGGATCCTGCAAATCTAAAAGAAGCGTTGTCATCATTGGATGCACATTTATGGCAAGAAGCTATAAACGATGAAATAAATTCTCTGAAGTCTAACAAGACCTGACATTTAGTACACTTCCCTCCCGGTTTCAAACCAATAGGTTGCAAATGGATCTTGAAAAAGAAACTAAAACCCAATGGAATTGTTGATAAATACAACACATGTCTTGTAGCCAAAGGTTTTAGACAAAGAGAAATTATATATTTCTTCGACACTTTTTCACCAGCCACTAGAATAACATCCATTAGGGTTCTCATATCACATGCGGCTATTCACAACCTGGTGATACACTAGATGAATGTTAAAACAACTTTTTTAAATGGTGACCTGGAAGAAGAAATTTATATAGAACAACCTGAAGGTTTTGTAATTCATGAACAAGATGACAAGTTCTTATGTTAGATAACTTGTTGTATGGTCTTAAGCAAGCTCCTAAGCAATGGCATGAAATTTTTTATAACTTGATTATATCAAATGAGTTTAAAGTGAATGAAAGTGACAAATGTATTTATTACAAATTTGAAAATGGCATTTGCACTATCATATGTCTCTATGTAGACGACTTATATTTGGTTCAAACATTTTTGTTGTAAATAATGTGAAATATTTGTTGAGTATCAACTTTGATATGAAAGACCTCAGAGAAGTAAATGTAATCCTTGGAATCAAGATTACTAGGTCATAAAAGCGAATTTCTTTGGATCAATCTCACTATGTTAAAAAGATCCTAAAGAAATATAATTACTTTGACTATAAATCTGCTTGCACATCATATGATCTAAGTGTGAAACTTTTCAAGAACATTGGTGAAGGTGTTAGACAAAGTGAATATGCGAGAATCATTGGCAGCCTCGGGTATGCCACTGATTGTAATAGACTCGACATAGCCTATGTCGTGGGATTGTTGTGCAGGTTTACTAGTAGACCTAGTATGGAGCATTGGGACGCTATCGAAAGAGTCATGAGATATCTTAAAAGGACCCTGAGTCTCAGATTACATTATGAAAGGTTTTCTAGTACCTTCCCTACGCATAATCGACTCCCGAACTCAAAATTTGGTTTCAAATACAACTTTTTTGGGGTAAGGATTTCCTAATAGTTCCCCTATTTTAAAATAAATTTTGGTGGCGACTCTATTGAATTCGAGAAACACTCGAAATTTTAGGTGACGGCAGCTGGTGACTCAACTGGGGAAATTTTGGAGAGTCGTGCCTAATAAATTAATTGTGCATAACTCTTAACTTTTTATTTTTATTTTTATTTTTGTTTGTTTTTCATTTTCTTTTATTTGATGTGTTTATTATTTCTTAATAAGTATTAGTTGACATTATAATATTTTTTAAACTTGTAGATCATTTTTATTTTATTTTTTTATCTATTTATTTATTTATTTGTTTATTATGTATATATGTTTTATTATAGTTATGGAGTTATTGAATCATACTTATTCCACACCCTACACTTTTACTAAGACACACAGTTATCAGTGGAACCTTACACTCGGGTTTGAACAAAACTTAAGTTTAGTTTCGAGGTTGTGTAGTGGTAGCCTTCTGGATGTACAACCTGTATGGTTTGATCTTGTTGAGGGCATTGTCACTCCAAATAGTTCACCTATTGTTGTTGACAATATTCCAAAATGAGATTATTGGCTTTAGGAACCGTGTTTAGAACTATAGAGCCACCCTTGTGAGAATTTCATTACATAAGTCAATAGACCCTTTCATCATAAGAATATTTATATAAGCAAAAATACCTCATACGTTCACTCAAAACGTTATATATTTACAACTGTCATTCGACATAATTGCATTCATATCTCATGACATTGTTTCTTTTGAAATGAATTTACATTTTGCATCAATTTTCAGGATTGTTGGGGAATCATAAGAACCTTAGTCATGTGTTAAATTAAAGTAGACAATGGGATCAGAAAAAAGAAAAACTTCACTTTTAAAGTTCAAGCAACCTGATTTGAAAAGTTTAAGAGACATCAACAATCAAATGAAAACTATAGAACATGATAGTTTCTTTCGCAAATATTGGAAAATCCTAAATCTCTTGGCAGTGAATGTGGAAACAGGGGCCCTCACAACATTGGCTCAATATTATGACCCTCTCTTAAGATGGTTCACCTTTCAAGACTTTCAGTTGGCCCTGACATTAGAGGAATTTGACCGAATATTGGGTTACCCCGTTGAGAAAGGAAATCCTTATCGATATACTAGGAAACCACCGAGTTTGGATGCAATATCTAAAGTATTGAAAATTGACATAAGAGAGTTGGTCAGTTCAAAAGAGGAAAAAGGATCCGTTCATGGCTTTTCAAGAAAATATCTAGAACAAAAGTGCCAAAATTTAGCCGTTAAAAAAGAATGGAGTATTTTTATAGATGATTTAGCTCTAATTATCTATGATATTGTTTTATTCCCAAACCTTGATAATTTTGTAGATTTTGCTGCCACCAATGTCTTCTTAGCTTTTAACAAACATAATCAAAATCCAGTTCCCGTGATTCTTGCTGATATGTACTACGCTCTACATATGTGACATGAGAAGAAAGGGCGGACAATTTTGTGTTGTGCTCCAATAATGTATACTTGGTTCATGTCTCATATATTCATGAAAAAGTATCATGTCGGAATTAAAAATAATCGTGAATGAGCTCAGAGTATAGCTAGCTTTACCGGTGACACAATTACATGGTATCATAAAGAACAGGGGGTAGAGGAAGTAATATGTCAATACGGAGATTTCTCAAATGTACCTCTCATGGGAACCAAATGATGTATTAATTACAATCCGGCGGTAGCTTTGAGACAACTTGACTACCCTATGTTGAAAAAACTAGATGACAAGTCGTTGGAAGCTTTTGTTTTGCACAATACATGTATAGTAGACCCACCGATGTTGTGAAGGATAAGTCGAGCTTGGGAAATGATCATTAGAAAAGGAAAAGTACATGGATGCAAAAGTTGCAGTACAAAAGAATCATATCAACAATGGGTAAAAAATAGAGCTCAAGAAATCAAGTTGTCTTGCCACAATACACCCTCGAGTGATGAGGAAATACTTGAACCCACCCTTGCTACCAATGAAGAAATAGAAGAACTCAAATCATATTGTTGAAATCCAAATAGGAGAAAAAAGAGCTACATGCAAAGTTAGAAAAAGTCCCTCAAGAGAATGAGAACTTACGATCAGAAAACACATATAAAAGTCAGTTTATTGAAAGAAGTAACAAGAGGTTGAAAAATGAAAAAGAAAATAAACTTGACATACAAGATTGTTTGAGAGGTGCAAATGAAGAGTTAGATGTGCGAAAGCAAGAAAAAAAATGCAGCTATCGAAGAGGCCTATATATGGAAGCAGTTGTGAACAAAATTAACAAGCTTTGAGAAGAAGCTAAAAAAAGAGTTTGAAGATTTAAAGAAACAACTGAATGAAATGGTAGCTGAGTATGAGAGTCAAGTAAGGAATGAGAGGTAACATAAAGAAGAAATTGAAGAATTACTCTCAAAACATCAAGACACACTAAGAATAAAAATGGAGAATTTTAGTGAGTTGAAGAATTACATTGATTACCAAGAAAAGATCTATAGTGACCTAAAAGACGAAACCATATATTGGGAGGATCGTTTTATGATGTTGCTAGGTCGATTGAAGAATCAAGAAATCTATAAAGAGTTGGAAGATAAAGGAAGACATTGGAAAAACTGCTTTTCAAAATTGGAAATGCTAGTTGATCAAGCAATCATAAAAATTCTATAACATCTAAGAGAGATTGATGCAGTAATGCGTCCGTTGAATACTCCAGTCAAAGTCTACAAGTTCATTGAATATTGCAAAAAAATTAGTAGAAGAATTGGAGGAGAAGATTGATTGTCCTATTAAAAGAGAAGATTGAAATCCCACAGTCAATGTAGTTTTTAAATTAAATGTGATGTATTTTTTTTTTCTCATCAATGAAGGATTTGCTATTTCGATTTTCGATCTCCATATTTTCTTCACTAATAATTCGTTCTTGTAAAAATATTACATAAGGCTTATGATTCCCCAACATCCAACTATCATAATTAACTAATTGATTTCATCTTCGTTCATATTTTAATTCATACTCATCGAACTTTTATTTATTTATTTATTTAAAAAAATAGAAGAAAAAAAATCAACAAAGTTGTTTCCCCAACACCCTTATCGGATTCGCGCATACTCCAAGATCATGGATGAACTCGAGCAAAACCAAGAAGTGATAAGAGTAGATGTTAACCAACTGAAGGACAAGGTTGATCAAATCTTAGAAACTATACAGGCTTTGGCAACGAAGGATAATACAGATGGGGATCCTCTAACTACAAATGAAGAACACCAGACCACTCCTTCTCTCCCACTGGGATTTACCTCGACTAACCAACAGTTTTGTACAACGACTATGCAATTTCCTATATATGGTCTCCCACTTGGTTATATTCCGCTTGTAGTCATCAACCCCCATGGACAATAACCAGATCCACTCAGTTGTCAACCCCCAAAACCTAAACCAATCACAAATCCCACCTCATCTGGGATATGTGACACCCCAAAACACTATACCCTCAAAAAATATTCCATATAGTGTACCTCAAGTACCCCATTTTGATGCTAACGAGAATTGGCAACAACTTCACGTTGGGGATGATACACAATTGAAAGAGAAATTCCATGTTTTAGAAGAGTGAATAAAAGCAATTGAGAGGCATAATGTCTTTGGTCTCGAAGCTTTTGATATGTACTTGGTTCCCGATGTGACTATCCCTCCAAAATTCAAGGTTCCTGAGTTTGAAAAATACAAAGGCGCCACATGTTCTAAAAATCATATGACTATGTATTATAGGAAACTGGCTTCTCATCCTCATAACGACAAACTTCTCATTCACTTTTTTCAAGATAGTTTGAGTGGGGCATCGTTAAGTTGATATACGCATCTTGGGCGAAATCGTATTCGTTCGTGGAAAGACTTGGTTGATGCCTTCTTGAGGCAATATAGGTGCAACATTAACATGACCCCTGATAGGATGCAATTACAAAATTCATTGAAAAAGGACAATGAAACTTTCAAAGAATATGCCCAACGGTAGAGAGAAGTGGCATCACAAGTAGAACCTCCTTTATTTGAAATAGAAATGGTTGGTATATTTATAGATACTCTCTAGTCACCTTTTTATGATAAGATGATTGGGAGTATGTCATTAAACTTTTCTGACCTGATCATGATAGGAGAAAGGATAGAAAATGGGATGAAGAGTGACAAGATTGTATATGCAACAAGTGGCATGAAGAGACCCCAAACAACCTTCACAAAAAAGAAATAAGGGGATGTTGATGCTGTAATGGAAAATCCAAGGGTCTCTTATTCTCCAGCTATGAATTCTTATCGACCTCAAAATTTTCAGCCTCTAGTACCCCAAATTCCCTATCCATATGTGGTTGCAACTTCACAAGCTCCAAACCCGCAGTATCACCCTTCATGGCCACCTTTTTATCAACCACCTATGGTCCAACCACCACCTATCATGTTTTCCCAGAAAAACCCATGGAACTAAAATCCAACCCCGAATCACTACAAACCACCAGTTAGCCGAGAAAAAAAGGTAACTCGTTTTGACCCGATTCCCGTGACATACAGACAATTATTTCCTCACCTGCTCCAGAATTCAATGGTAGTCATGAGGCCAATGAAACCTCTAGAACTACCATTTCCGAAATGGAATAATCCAAACGCCAAATGTAACTACCATGTCGGAGTCGTGGGGTATTCCGTCGAAGATTGTCAAGCCCTAAAAACTAAAGTGCAAGAATTGATTCATGCAAAATGACTTACATTCAAGGAAGACGATCCTAACATAGGGAATAATCCTTTGTCGGGTCTCGGAGATACAAACCATTGGAAATCCTCTATAGAAAAAAGAATCCTAAGCCAACTCATAGTGGAAAAAATGCAATAATTGTTCAAGCACCAACGTCTTTTCCTTATAAACATAACAAGACGGTACCATGGAGTTATGAAGTCACATCCCATTTAGTCAATCATCAATCAGGTGATAACTTTAAACCTCAAGGTACTGATGGTCACCAATATTTCAGGGATTGGTTGGATGACCCAGAATGGTCGAGTATACACTCCTGAACAACTTAGGAAAAAGGAAGTTCATGGAGAAAAAGGGAAAGAGGTTACATATCACGCCTTAAAAAGATCAGAAACTTGCAAAAAGTCAATTTCTAAAGAAAAAGCTAATGAATTTTTGAAGTTTATCAAGCAAACTGAGTATAAGGTGGTAGATCAACTAAATCAAACCCCTTCCAAGATATATGTTCTTTCTTTGTTATTAAACTCTGAATCACATAGAACGGCACTGATGAAAGTTTTAACCGAGGCCCATGTTACTCATGATATCACTATTGACTAGTTTGATGGAGTTGTCGGTAATATCACCGCTTGTAACGGGTTGAGTTTTAGTGATGTTGAATTACCAATTGACAGGGTGGAGCATAATAAAGCACTACACATCTCTGTGAGATGTCATGATCATATTCTTGCACGAGTGCTAGTTGATAATGGTTCATCGTTAAATATCATGCTGAAATCAGTACTATCAAAACTATTTGTTGATGAGGCTTGTTTGAAGTCGAGTGCTATGGTGGTGAAAGCGTTTGAAGAATCTAGGAGACAAGTTGTTGGTGAGATTGACCAGTCGATTCAAATTGGACCCCATAACTTTGGAATAACCTTCCAAGTGATGGATATTAAGTCGGCATACAGTTGTCTTTTAGGGAGATCGTGGATTCATGCTGCTGGAGGAGTGACATCCACTCTCCATCAAAAGCTAAAGTTTATGGTGAACAATCAACTGGTGATAATATCTGGGGAAGAAGATATGATAGTGAGTCATTTATCTTCTATGGGCTACATTGAAGACACAGAGGAAGCCATAGAGACTTCCTTCCAAGCATTAGAAATCGCCAATATTTTCTTCATAGGTGAAGGATTTCGTTTAAAAGAACCAAAACTATCTACCACATCATTGAAGTCTACAAAATCCATGTTGGAAGGAGGAGCTTTTGTTAAATTCGATAGCTTTAAAACACACTCAACACATCCGCATTTTTTTAAGAACTACGTAGATTTGATTTTTCCATCGCACCGGGAGATACGTAGGAGCAAGATTACATTCTTGTCAAGCGCATTAATAAATTTTATTTTATTTTCGTCTTTTATTTCTTAAGCGCATATTTATTCCAAAATCGTATTAAAAAATAGTAATAATTGTTATTCAAATTTAATAATAAGGAGAAATAAATATACTTAAGTTAATATTAATCGTGCACAATTAATTATAGGTAACCGTATTTTAACGGATGTCATAGGGTGCTAGTACTTTCCCTACGCATAATCGACTCCTGAACTCAAAATTTGGTTTCAAATCCATTTTTTTTAAGGATTTCCCAATATTTTCTCTATTTTAAAATAAATTTTGATGGCGACTCCATTAAATTCGAGAAACACTCGAAATTTGAGGTTGTGACAACTTGGATATTGTGAGGAGGGAGGGGATCACTCACCTTATTATGGAAAATGACTCCAAAACCTTGATTAATAAGCTCGCTAAGAGTTGCAACTTAAAGAGAACTTTTCTCCTTTTGGTGTGTCGTATTTGTAATCTTTTGTCTCTTAATTTAAATGTTAAGTCATTTGTACTTGATGGAAAGAAAATAGATGTGTTGATTGGTTTGTTAATCTTCAGACTCTTTTGATTGTACCACCATAGAAACTCTACCTAACAATCTTTGTAGGCTTTGTTTTTATGATATTTCTAGAATTTGTATACCAAAGAACGTCGTTTAGTCCTTTAATTTTTCGTTTCTTTTAGAACTTTGATCATCTGTTTATAACAAAATAAAAAATAAAATAAAAATAAAATCTTCTACCAAGTTCTAAAAATTATTGTGTGACAATAAATACTTGGTACTAATCAATAATTTTTTGTGGTAATATTTTCAGGTTGTGGCCCCAAAAGAAGGGGGAAAAACGATAGGAACAACTGAAACATCCATCAAAATGGAAACAAAAACTAGCTGGAGAGTCGATATCTAATCATCATGTCAAATTTGTGTTTTATATGCTCAAATTAGCCAACCAATGTCCACACATAAATGTGCTTTTCTCCCTTAGTTAAGGAGGGAAGAACAGTGCCTCAAGTCACTCTCATTTACAACTTTTTTGTAACATCCAATGCCATATTTAAACCAAACAAAAGCACCCAAATTTATACATAAAAAAGGAAATATAAGACCAATAATGTAGTTTTTGTAATAAAAAAAATGATGTAACTATGAAAATCCAAATATTCGTTGGCTATTATCATCATGAAAAACACATCAATATCAGCTTTATATGATTTCCTTTATATGTTCCATCGGTTTTGACATTTCATCCAATCATATGAGTGGAAATGCCACCTTATTCCATCATATACTTTGTAAGGAAACAGTCAGTTGGTACCATGGCCTTTTGAAAGGAATGATTTGTTCCAAGATAAGAATGTGTGAATAATATAGGGTTTTGCCATGTTCTATAAAAAAAATATAGTTTCTTCACTTCCAAATAATCCAGGAAATAAAAATATTGAAAGGCAACTACTGTTGTAACTAGCTAATTATATCATTCAGTCTTCTTGAGTTGGTTGGTATTTGGTCTTGGGATAAATAAGATAGAAAATCAAAAGAAAACAATCACAAATAAAAAAAATATAATATAGAAAAATCACAATTGTTATTAGATAATAATATTTTACGATACATAAACTTTTTTCAAAGACTCACTATTTTAATACATCTACTCTCTCTAATTATTTTCCATAATACTTTAAGACAAGAATATAAAAGAACAAAGTTAAATAGATACAAACTTAAAGTGTATATTGTATCTTGTAGTTAAAGAACTAAAATCACTGTATATATTGTATCTTATTCCTATATCATACTAGGCAATACGAGACTTGTTCTAAGATGTTTTAATCAACTCCAACAATCTACATTTTGATTGAAATTAATACATCTTCTATATTTATTATCTTCATCAGCAATCATAGTTCAAAATAACTATGATATTCTATCATAAAAAATTATATTTCACTGGAAGTTAAAGAGACTTAAGAATTTTTTACATGCTAAAAAATTATGGTGTAACTTACATATTGACTTTCTCGTAAACTTCTTCAATAATCAACATATAATCTCACACCACACGTTGCATAAATGATGTGTTTTAGAGAAGTTCAGTGTCTCTCATAGTGAAGAAGATATTGTTACTTTTGTTTATATTAGGCGTCTTATGTAATACTTATTGTATCAACGTATCATTGACTTGAACTTTATACATATCAAAATTGATTCTTTCATTAATTTTGTCTATGTCATTCTTTACACCACTTAAATAATTTGACATTATAGTTGTATATCGACAGTAAACCATACACTAGGTAAGTTTTCGAAAAAGAGAGACAAATAACAATGAACCACTTAGTATCTTCCCTGCCAAGCAATCCCTATCTCTTTACCTGCTGTGCTAAGGCTTCCCTTCTAAAAGTAAATAGGCCACACCAAGCGCCAAGTCTTTTGAGCAAAAATCTTTCCTAAAAAGCACTTGTACAATGTAACTTTTATTTTCTAATTTGAAATATCAAAGAACACTGCAACTATAAAGTACTAGATATTAACCCGCGAGTTGCGCAGTAGAATTTAATATATTATTGAATATAAAATAAAAATAATATGTAACTAATAATGTTAATTTTGTTTTACAGTAAAATATATTTAAGTGTTTATGTACTTAATGGTAAATATATTTTTGAATAATTATATATAAGTTAGGTTTGCTTTAGTAAAAAAAATAAAAATAAAACATTGTTGACTAATACAATTTATGTAAAATATATTTAAATGTGGAATTAGTTTTTTCGAACTTTTTGATTTCATTGAAGTGGTTCTTCTAATAATATATTTGTTAAATAATTATGTATTTCTTTATTGTTAAAGTTATATATTTAGCTATAATATTTCTATATTTTATATAATTTATATTAGTTTTGAAACATTAGACTTATAAATTTATGTACTTTGTCACGTTTTCAATTTTATGTTCATCCTAATTTTGTCAATCTCACTATCGATCTAAGCATGCACTAAATAATATTGTGTGTTTTGTGATACATTATAATATTTATTCGTGAGTAATAGTTTGTTAAATTCAAAATATTGAAACAATTCATTCGTGTGTGCCTTGGAATTTTTCAAATAATTATTTGACACAGTCAAAAAATTTAAAGAGTGGTTGAAAAAAATTATAGGCGAAAAAAGTTTGTGAATGTTTAAGATATAGATTTTGAATAATTATATATAAGCTAGGTTTGTTTTAGTACAAAAGAAAAAGTAAAACATTGTTGACTAATACAATTCATGTAAAATATATTTAAATGTGAAATTGGTTTATTCAAGTTTTTTTATTTTATTGAAGTGATTCTTCTAATAATATATTTACTAAATAGTTATGTATTTCTTTATTGTTAAATTTATACATTTAGCTATAATATTTCTTCATTTTATATAATTTATATTATTTTTGAAACATTAGATTTATAAATTTATATACTTTTTCAGGTTTTCAATTTTATACGTTCATCTTAATTGTGTCAATCTCACTGTCGATCTAAGTTTGCACTAAATAATATTGTGTGTTTTGTGATATATTATAATATTCATTTGTGAGTGATAATTTGTTAAATCCAAAATATTGAAACAATTCATTCGTGTGTGTCTTGAAATTGTTCAAATAATTATTTGACACGGTCAAGAAACTTCAAGAATGGTTGAAAAAAATTATAGGTAAGAAAAGTTTATGAATGTATAAGACATAGAAAGTTTTCGAGTCAATCATGAAATAGTTAGAAATTCTTCATTTTCAAATATTTAATATTATTCATTTTTTTAATTATAGAAAGAAAAACTGTTATGGGAGTCATATTCAACATAGAGAAAAAAAAACTCATTTCTTATGCAATAATATTGATATACGATCTTGAACAATAATTGACAATAGAAAAAACAATATTATTAAAGTATATGTGAACTAAGAGTGTGTCACACATAATGTGACAAATCTTGATGTGTGTATTTAGTTGAACTTGCATTGTGATGATTTAAAGATATTGAATGGTTTGTATTTTTTTGTATGGGTTATTGAAATGAAAGTTTTTATGCGTAATTAGAGTTTTTGAAGTGTATTGATGAGTCATTGAGAGATAAATTAAAGTTGTATGAAATATTTGTACTTGGGCAAGTGAAAAAGTTTGCATTATATATTGACGAAACAAAACATAATAGAATAGAAAATGAATTTGGAATGTGTCATATCGGAAATTTTGCGAGTTGACAAATATGAGGGATGTGGCATAGATGAAAATTTTTGGGCGGTTCTGTTTTAATTATTATAACCATAGATGTGGCATAGATCTTGATGTGTGTATTTAGTCGAATTTGTATTGTGATGATTTGAAGATATTGGATGTTTTGTATTTTTTGTATGAGTTATTGAAATGAAAGTTACTATGAGTAAGTAGAACTTTTTAAGTGTATTGATGAGTCATTGAGTGATAAATTAAAGTTGAAAATGTATGAAATATTTATACTTTGAAAAAGATTTGCATTATATATTGAAGAAATAAAATATAATGGAATAGAAGATAAATTTGGAATGTGCCACATTGGAATTTTTGTAAGTTGGCAAATGTCAAAAAAATTGGGAGTTTTATTTTAATTATTATAATAGATAGATGCTAAGAGTTTAACACCTCACTTAACCAAAATTCTTGATTCTAGTTGTTGGCAAAACAAACATAGAGAAATTAATGAAGGATAACCACACAAATATAATGTGGAAAACTCAAAATCTGAACAAAAACAAGATCGTCATCTAACGACAACCAAAATAGACAAATTATACATTGGACAATCAACAACACTCCTCAGAAATATAAGTTAATGGTCTTCATGATCTTTATGACTAAATTGATGTCAATTTGATAAAAATAAAGAAAAACAAATATACCTCAAAACTCAACTCGTACAATTGACGCATCAGCTACAAAGAAGAGAAGTTTTAATTTATACAATTAAGGAGTAATATCGATCATCTTTAACTTTCAAGTGACTTTTGAATACTGATTCATAATCTACCGCCTATCAAGGTGGTCTATTGTATAATTTTTATAGTTTATATAGTTCTGAACTCAGACAAGTGATTCCACATACCAACACAACATATGATTCATCATAGACTAATACTAAAAATCATCTAAAAACTCTAATGATGATAAAAAATAATGACAAGTTCAAATTTGAGACACATTCATTTTTCTTTGTTTTTATCTATATCAATCAATTCATTTTCTCAAATCAATAAATAAGGACTATTTAATGCTACTTCTATTATTATTAGAGTTTTCAACAATTTGTACAAGGGAAATTCACCTTCAAATTTGTCATGAAACTAATATTATTACAAATTTGCTCACTCACCCCTAAAATATATTACTGAAAATTAAAAAATTTGTAATGTATTTATTTAATTTTATACTATCAAAAGTTAGATCCAATATAACCTTTAAAAATAAGAGGAATGGATGAACAATTCCAAACAGAATAGAACCAATCCACATTTACAGTTTTTTCTGAAACTTACTCTCCATCACAACAACTATCGTAGTTCATAATTTCACACAAATTAAAAAATATATAAATAAAATGAAGAGAATAATTATTAATATACTTATATTGCAAACATTGGTGTATTTTTTTTTTTAATCATTACTTCATCTTGTTCCAAAAATCAAAATTCAATTTGTTCCACAACATTTGTTTTAGACCCAAAAATTAATAGTTAATACATTAAAACTTCTAAAAATCACGGATGAAGAACTCTAGATTTACTGTGGCAGTAACCCATGGCTTCACCAAACACCCTAAGAAGCATTTGTTTTAGACTAGTTAACCTCATTTACCAATCTCCACCCTACATCAAGTTCTGTCCAGTCAGAATGGAGCCACATGAGCTAGGAATTACATATGTTCTTTCTGTTCTCTAAAATGCTATGAAACATCCACAACAAAAGTTAGGTTAAATTGAGAAAGTGAAAATTACACAATTCATTGCCTATTAGGTATATTACTTTTCGGTCTTGGCAGCACAAGCAACCACATGAGATTTGAATTTCTCCAGCTCTGCCAAAACCTCATCCTCTGGTCTGTAAAGCAAATCACTCATGCGCCATATCTGCAAAAATGAATTTCAATGCATCAGCCAAAATAATTTATGATAAATCAGTGAAAAAAGCATTATTTTTTATAATGGGAAATGATAATAACACATTAATGAATACAGTTCAAAGTTGATTCATTTAAAAGTATCATATATTTTCAAAACAGTAATCAACTTAAGAAAATAATGATTTACAGGTGGAGTTATTTGTTCAGATTGATCTTGCTTAAAACCTGGTGTAAGACAAGTTTTAATATGCATGTTTGGATGACGCAGTTGGTGCGATTAATAGTTTTTAAAAGAGAGAGAAAGGTGACAAAACACAAATATATCAATCTGCAAGTGTACTTTCTATTATACAAGTTACCACTCAGCCCCAGCTCCAGCACTAAAGCTGCTCCACGGTTAGTGCATCAACACATCCAAACAGAAAGTAAAAACCAGAAACCCACAAACATGACTAAAAATACCATGATGAGCTTGGAAAACTTGCCATGAAAAAGCAATGGAAGAGATGACTTGCTGCTAGGGTTTTGATTTCGTCAATATTAAATAAATAGCAACCCACAAAATCATTGAGGAAATTGAAATTATCAATGGCAATGGTGTCACATTCAGGGGAGGGGACATGGATGATATTTTTAACAAACTTTGGGGGAGGTAAATGCAATATGCCATATCTTTTTTGTATTGAATTTATTTTTATTTGTTCTATTATATTGATGCCTTATTTGTAAAGTAAAATTATACTACCTTTATCCCTAAATATAAGACCCTCTTGGGAAATTTCTTTGTCCCTTACTATAAGGAGTCAACATTCCCTCCATTTCTCCTCTCCATTACTATAGTTTTGAAGTGTTATTAGGTGTATAAAAATATTTGGGCCCACCAAATGTTACATCATTATATTTTATATTCCCAAAACTTTGGTAATGGAAAAATGGAGGTGATAAATGGAGAGGATCCTAACTTTTATAACGACTCTCTTTGAATTTTCAACTGCATTAATTACTTTTTTTTTACTAACATACCCCTAATTAATATACAACTTTTTCTGCAACTAGCAATAAATACTATAATGAAAACATTAATTAATTTTATCTCTTGAAGGGTTAAATTGTAAAAACAATATCAATTATTATTAAATTTACTACTTTTATCATATTTCTTAATTCTCATGATTTTGTCAATATGGTCATATATTTAGGGACAGAGGACGTATTAACCATGTCTTTTAACCGAGTAGATGATCTGATGGAGTATAATAAGATTACAATATTAAGATTTATTATGTTTTTACGCAAAACAAATGTTCTGATGCTGCCTTAAAAGGTTTACCCTGTAAGTTAACCAACAAATTTGGCAATCCGATATTTCAGGTTCATGCTGTTTCGACAAATAAGCAATAGCAACTTCCATTATATGAAAATTGAATAATTACTATCTATACTTCGAACATAGAAAATGATTTAACATACCTGCAATGTTCCCCCTCCACCAGTACTTTCGCAATCATCAGACACACTAACAATTGTCCATGGATCATATGCATTCCAGTGGAAGTCAACTACTTTGTCTCTGCATATAAATAAAAAGTTCATATGTTAAAAAAAATTAACAAGGTTGGGGTGAGAGGGGAGAAGGTAGTAAATACTTTTTACAGACAAAATTAATACAAATAAAAAAGCAAGTTCAACAAATTCAATATTCTTTGACATTTCACAACATGAGATGAAGAATTCACAAAGAGAAACAGTCAAATGAAAGCAACCTTAGAATGACAAATGCTATTCAAGAAAACCACTAGGTTGATGCTTTCTTAGGAATTCACCAACTGGTATTGCAAGCTTGTGACCAGTAACGTCTTGAATGTCAGTTTTAAGCAAGTATGTTTAAAGCAAATCACAGGGTACAGATTTTGAACAGGCAAAAATACTAATGCAATTATAATTTATACTAAGAACTTCATATGAAATTGATATCAAAATGTGGTGGAGAATCTTATGCAAATCACAGGGTACAGATTTTGAAAAGGCAAAAAATACTATCTTATCCAATTAAATTTATACTCAGAACTTCTTATGAAATTGATATCTTCATTTAGCTCATCAAATAAAGACTAGAGTAATCCTTCAGCTACAGATCTAGATGGTTTAACACTAAAGTACAACTAAGTTAACCATAGAGACAGTAGGACAATACCTATGACCAGCATGTTGGAAAAACAACCCTGGAGGAGAATTTATTGTTTTTCCAGCTCGCTCTATCTTTTTGCCAACCTAATCACAAATCAAAAGCAGAAGACAGTGACACCTAGCAATAAAACATTGTTATGGCAAAAAAGCAGCAAAATACTATCCAATTGAAACTGCACCTTCTCATAATCCCAAATGTTTAAGAGACCATCTTCTGCTGAACTTCCAAATACAGATGATTTGTCTGGAGACCACTGAATTGAACAAACTGTTATTAGCATATGTTGTGGCATAATCCTGATATTCATAATATATATATATAGTGCCAGAAGGCATGGAGAATTATCAGAAGACAAAAACCATGTCTGAAATCACCTGAACACAAAGAACAGCTGCTTTATGAGCCTCAAATTTATGGATAGGAGAACCAACCCCATTGGAAGTGAGATTGCGACGATCAAACATGCGAACAGAATTATCTGCCGACCTGAAGTGATATGATGATAAGTCAAACACAGATGTGATACTTCACAATCTTGCTCAAAATGATATGATATGAATTACAACATAAGTTGAAACAGAATAATAAACCAGATCAGTAATAATTGGACCTCTAGAATGGGAAAACATACCCAGTAAGAATCAGATTATCATCATGGGGATTCCAGTCAACACAGTGAAGATCAGCATTGTGAGCTTTTTCAACCTGTCACCGAATTCACATTAGAGAAAGAAAATAAGGAAACTATAAAATAAAATAATACAGCATGTTACTATGTTACAAAGTATGGAAAAAGGGGTTATATATGTAAATATCTATATAGGCAAATATACAGTTTCCCAGTTGTTAAAACCTCAATGTTGTACACACCCAATACAATGATTTAGTGAATAAATTGAAAAATGTGCTCACTGCATACTTTACAATTTGTGCTGTTATCAAAATAAATAAATACATTATTGAAATATAAAGCATATACCTCACCAAAAAGCAAAAATCCATACTTACATCAAAACAACAACAACAATAACAATCAAAGTCATTTCTCACTAGACTGTGTCACCTATATGAATCAAATATGCAAATGTACTACACAAATGAAGTCCAATGATAGATAATTAAATATAAATGTGCTAATGGATATAGTTACTCTGGTCTTTCTCAAACTCAACCAAATTTATTAATTAATTAATTAACAATGTCCAAATCAGCAACACAGAAGTGATGCAACACAGAGTAGCATCAGGCTGCTACAAGATTTCTGTTGTGAAGCTAAGACCGTTTTACCCTTTGCGCTTGCTACTCCTACACCATTACCCCATGCACACCCTCATACCCTCCAAATGCCCTACTCACATGATCATTAAGCATCTTTGTACCATATTTTTTCACTTAATGGTATTTCTAGAGCTAAACTTTCCAAATCCTCCAAAAACTTGACATTTTTACCCTATTTTTGATGCATCGTAGCATTGAAAGTATCTTGTTTTACATTATTAATTTTAGGGTTATGTTCTTTTATCCTAACCTTTTGTCATCCAGAACTACTACACTCATCCAACACTTATTTGCAAGAATGCTAATCCAATTTCAAGATCTTGAATTGAATTGCTTATATCCCAAAGATATAAGCCCAATGACTCTAGTTCCTTATCTTTGCTCCTACTCACCTACTTTATTGTATGCACATAAATTTAATCATCCTCCTAATTATAGTCTTCACTATTATCATTTATTACTTATCTTACAGTCCAAGCTACAATGCAGTTTTTATACTCCTGAATTACCTTCTTTATCCACACTCATTAACAACATGAAAATGCATTGTAAATTTTCGCTACACATGGGTGTCAATGCAACAACTCATAGTTGACATTGTACCCAAGCCATAAGCATTTTCCTAGACTCAAAAGGCCTAACAGTACCAATATTAGTTAGTACATCACTATCACTACCTTAAAGATTCAACTAATTTTTAAGTTGATTGCCAACAGCCTTAAACAACCCTCCTCTTTAACAATAAAGGGAAACAAATTCAAATACATGATTGAAATATATAAATCATATACCTTAACCACAGGGCTAGAGCCAACACGCGCATCCCATAATATGAGACAAGAATCATCTCCAACACTACAGAACTCCTGCGCACTTCAGCATGATCATAAAGATGTCAGGAAGATATGGTTGTCCCGTAAAGTATAGATTTAGTCCATGTTGCTACTATAGTGCAAACAGTCTAAATTCCTAAAATAGAATTTGAAAACATAGAATAATTTTGTTTGGCTCGCCCCTTTCAAGATATACTTGAAAAAGAACCAGCTAGCTCATTGATAAAGGATAATATTAAGTTGAAGGAACCGAAAGAAAAGAGGGTGACCTAGAATTCACCCTAAGATTCATAATAAGGTGAACAATAAAATAAGAAAAACCACTTCAATAAGGCAAATCATTTAAACATGAAACTACTTTGTAAAGTAAACAAATTACCTAGAAGGGCAAAAGGCAACATCTTCAACGGTATCCTCGTGCCCAGAGTAGATACCTCTTGGTCCGACAGAAGGGCTGTCAACAGTTTTTTCACCGCCTTCCCCAGATTTAGAGTTTTGTTTGATAATGGATCCACCAGACTTGGAGTCCGTAGCAGCAGATGTTACATGGTCTTCAATACTCCACAACACCACTGTTCTATCCTTCCCTGCAATGCAACCCAGTTTTTTCAGATACGAGAAACCACAACAATGAATGAATAGGGATTTAAAAACATAATTGTTTACAAAATGGAGAGAAAGAGGTATGCCAACCTCCTGATAACACATAGGGCTCAGTTGGGCACATTGCAAGAGCAAATTCTGCATTATCTTGGTGTCCAGTCAATATCTGCAAAAGAAGCTCTGTGAATATACCAAGATGCATCAACCATGCAAAATAACAAAAATGGAAACAATAACATTGGGATATGATTTTTTTTTAATAGGGTAGTTCAGGGAAACTAAAGATGGAGTACATATAATTCAAATTGGAGGGACCAATTTGAAAATACTCATCACAATTTCCATGTTTTTGCACCCAACCTGTTCTAGCCCCACCAATGCTACCTCACTCTTAAGATGTTTCCCACAAAAAAAAGGAGCATGCATGCTTCATTCTGTGAATTTGATCTCTCAGGTTACAAACTGTATTGAGCTTTTCTAGATGGAAGAATATTATGGTTTATCCGTGCAAACTGCTTGGTGAAATAGGCATACCAAATCTGGACGAGAGTTCGTAGCTCCGAGAACAGCATGACGGTTAGGTTGGCTTTCAACATCCCAAATGAGAACCTGATATTTTAAGAGTCACAAATAAGGAACAAAATATCAAGGAAAGAAACCAGTGGTAAAGAATAAAAAAAAATGTCAAGGAAAACTGTAAAGTTCTTACATCAGGGCTGTCTGTGTGAGTAGCCACTATCTTAGAATTCTGTGGCAATTCCCTAATTCTGTTCACCTACAACTCAAACCATATAGATCTGATCAGCAAACAACAATATCCATATCATCAGCATAATGATAAACCATTTACGGGCATTTATAAATGAACAAAAATCTCGATGAAATCTCCAAAACAAAGCCAGGGCAGATTAAGTAACAAAATTATTATTCATTCATCTTAAGAAAAGCTTCAAAAGCATCCAATTTTCATAATGTGGATGTGAAATTTTTACCTCGCCCGGATGTATGATGGTCTTGTACTTCTTCACAAATGGAGAGCGGGCTTCTTCATTAAACTGAAAAAATAAAATAAAAAATTAGCTCATTAATTGAATTTCAAACAACAAACTAAACCCTGTTTGGATAAACAGCTTAATTATTATGCACTATCATAAGCAGTTATAGTATAACTACTTATGTAAAAGCTATTTCTATAACAAAAGATAAAATAAAGTCAAATTGTTTTCCTACAAGTTGTCAAAGATTCAATAAACTGTTTTGATAAGTTCTTCCAAACAGCCTCACACATATGCCAGTAGATTAACCCAAATAAGTCAATTCAAACATGCCCTAAACAACTAAAAGGTAAGAAACATCACATTGACATAGCAATAAATAAATCACCTGCGAAATATGCTCTGCAGCTGCAACCCTAGTCTTCACAACCTCACAATTCGCAATCACCAACGTATTTGGGACACTACCATCAGTCTAATAAAATCACAAAGTCAATTTCATCAACACAAACTGAATAAAAAAGTTTGAATCTTAAATTATCACAAAATCATAAAAAATAAAAAATAAAAAATTAGAATTGCCTGCTCAGAAAGATAGAGACGCTGGCGATTCTTGTAAGTAGCTTGTTCAAGCTGAGGGCCCCACCTAAGAACAAATGAAAACAAAATTATTGAATTAGATAAAACTAAACCTAAGATTAGAGATGAAAAAACAAAAACAAAAACCCTAGAAATAGGAGAGAGAAAGCACCGGCAAGAGAGAGAAGGCCAAACGAGATTATGATTAGCGAGCCAGTCGTAGAGAACAGGAACAAGAGACTTCCATTGAGTGTATTTCTCGTCGACGGAAGCTTGTTGTTGTTGTTGATGGTGTTGTTGTTGTTGATTTTGATGTTGCTGTTGCGTCTTTTTGGATTCTTTAATAGTTTTAGAATGAGATTGTTGTTGTTCGTCTTTTTTGTCTTCCTTAGGTTTAGGTTTACGACCTCGTGTTTCCTTCTTCTTCACCACGCCTTGTTGCGAAGGAGGAGTCTCCATTTTTTGTTTCTTCACTCTTCGAACAACGAAATGAAACTCTACTCTCCCGTTACTCTTTTTCTTACTCTTCAAATTTCCCAATGGCTCATCCTCACTCGCCTTTATTAAAATAATATACATGAATAAATTAAGTGACATTTAATATTTTTTTTTTTTTTTAAGTTTTGGTATTTTATAATAATTGGAATATATGATATTACAAAAAAAATTACTAAAAGATTATGTTTTTAACAATATGATTTATTTAATTTTATAATTTAATTTATAATATATAAATAATTGTTATTTTTATGATTCTAAATTATTAAATCGTATTATATATCATTTAAAATATGTTACGTTATTATTTTACGTCTATAAATTTAAGAAAGTGATCAAAATAAGATAATTTTTAAAATATAATAGTTAAATTTAATGAGAAAATAAAAATATTCAACTGTTATTAAATCTACTTTTTTAAATAAAGAAATAAATATTAATAAAAAAATGAATTTTCTTAATTTTAATTGATTTTAATAGATAAAGAATTTAATTGATTTAATGAATATTAATAAAATTTGATTGATTTTTTTTATCTTGTCATAAAAATAATTTTACACATACACCACACTACTATTTTAATTTGTTATATTAGTTACTAAAACAGTTTAATAAATATGTTATATAATTGGAAAGTAAACTTTTTATATTTCTCAATTAAATTCTAATTACTTAGATTTTAACTTTATTTATTAATATATGGTTGGAATGAGTGGAAAGATACAGGTCCATTTTAAGAAAATCTCACTCCCACTAGTTCTAACTATGTTTTCTTTGGTTTTGCTTCAATTGCTTACCATTTTGTAGTTAGATTTGATGATATAATTTCCATATTTAGAATATCCCCCACATGAGCAAGTTTTCTTGCTTCAAATCATTTAGACCGATTCGAATAGTACGATTTTCTTCAAAAGGAAAAAAGATGGGTTTGATATGAGTAGTATTGCAATTGATGATATTTTGCATCATAAGATCTCCGAGAGAAGATATCACTACCATTGTGTTTAGGGTGCCATATCCGAAATCCATATTGTTTAGGAAGTTAGTTATCTTGCCATATGAAAATATGATTATTTTGTGACCATTATCATCTATCCAACAAATTTATTTTTTAATAGTTCAAGAAACTTCAAAAATAACTCTCTAATTAAAACTGTGGAAGTAGTTTTGTTTAATACGAAAGATATTTGAATTTAAAAAATATTTAACTTTAACATATTTAGATAATAGTGAGTTAGAATTTGAAATAAGTGTCTAAATTTGTGCACTTACAGAATCTTCGTTAAAAACTCTAATACTTTTGAGCCTTATTTCTCCTCTCATTTTGTTATTATATGAAGTATCTCATTGTATATTGAGTTTTTTTTCCCTTGCCTTTGTTGTCTCACAACAAATAATGAACGATACTTTTTATATGTGTGCATGCATTGACCTTTAAGAATAAGGAATCAACTCATCAAATAAATAGAAATGTCATGTACCACAACCTTGATAAAGACCTCTTTTTTTTAAAGTATGAAGCAATTTCTCTTTTCACTCATTGGATTCCTTCCAAATTGAACATTTGATCTTCCCACAAAAGGGCTGACAATGATATATTTACAACGAGTTTCTAATTATTTTATGTACATCTAGCTTTGGAATTCTTTTTCTCGCATCAAGCACATTTTAGTAGAAGAAGATCTCTGACTTGTTTTGATTAAGAACTTGAAGTAGCAATGTCAAATTACAAGAAAGAGAAGTTTGAATTGTAAATTCATCTTTTTAAAATTTCCTATTAAAACTGAAAGTATTTAAATCTATATTGATATTGGTTATGAAAACAGAAAACATTCTTAGTTGATAAAAAGTACACAATTTAATTTATCTATTTAATTTTATAATCAAAAGACTAGAAATGAATAGAAATAAGGGAATGGATATATCCTAGTTCACCCAAATGGGATTACGTACCGTCCTCACAACCATGAGATTTTCACTATGTACTTTAGAACAAAGAATGTTCGCCTTCACATCTTTTCTCTTGATCACACATTGATAAATTATAATCTTCACCTTTAAACCTATAAAATATTTTTACAATCACCTTTCAGCCTTGGAAGAATTTTTACAAACACACTCAATCTAACATAAAAAAATAGACTTGAGTTACAAATGATGTATATGATACAAGTGTTTGAGATCTTAAAACTTCTCAACACTTGTTTGAGATAAATAAATACAAAACTCAGTAAATAATGATTCAAAGATATATTAAAGAGAGATGGAGTTTTCTTGAAGAGTTTTTTGATTTGTTACTACTTGTACAAGTAATGGTAGATTTGTAGATTGAACTCTTGTTTTGAACAAGTGATGGTAGATTTATAGTTGTTAGACACATTTCTCAAGTGTTAGATATATTTTAAAGCAATTAAGCATGAGTTTATTTGTTGTCCAGAATGTTCTTGAAAATCATAGAATGTTATTATTTTTGAGTTTGATGGAAAACGTGAATGAGTGAGCTGCCAATTGACAGTTTAATATTGTTTCATGTCAGAATTATGTCGAGTTTTTTGCATAATATTATAAGTACAATATACTTGTGTTATGGAGATTGATCTCGAGGTTGTTTTTCTCATTTGGACATTCAGCTCGAGTTATGGGTTTCACCATTAATTTGAGCAGTTTTGATACTCATTAAAATGTGGTTTGGGTTATGGAAAATTATTTGTTTTAATTTTGTCTTTGAAAGAGAATCATCATAATGTTCTTTTGTAAAACAAGAACATTATTTGTTTTTGTTTTTGTTTTTGTTTTGTGAGTGTTGGATTTTGACAGTCGTTGTGTGTCAGTCCTTTGTCTCAGAACTGTGATGTGTTTTCTGCAAAAAGGTGCAACATCAGTGTTCTTGTTCTCATGGTTGTCCTTGTTCATAGCTTATCAATTTGGAGATTGATCTTGCTTCTGATTTAACATAGTGTAATCATTAATTGTTCTATGAATGTATTTGATCATCTTTTTAATGAATATGTTATCTTGCAGATAGGGTTGTGCAAAAAATCCAGTTATAAGGCCCAAATCCAAAACCTAATCCAAATCCATTTTAAAAATCCGGTTTAAAACATATGGTTATAATCCGGTTATTTATAAACCGGTTGGATAACCACTTATGTTTTATATTTGGATTTGGTTTTTATCCGATTTTTATCCACTACCAATATTTTGTTAATTTTGAGATTTTATTTTTTGAAAATATTTTAAAATTTATTTTTTTTCAAAAAAATATCGAAAATAAAATAAACTTTTTTTTTCAAAAAAATTTTAAATTGAATTTTTTCTCAAAAAATTTGATGAGACAAATTTTAAAAAAATTTATCGAAAAAATCGATTTTTTTAAATAACCGATTTTTAAACTATAAATAAAATGATCTTTTAAAAAATAATCAAACTTTAACCGATTTTGAAAAAAACCTCGATTTTAAAACTAAAATTTTCAAAACTGGTTGTTTAATTATAAACCGGTTATTTAACCATAACCAATTTTATAATTGGTTTTATAACCGGTTTTAAACCAAATAATAGATTTAGTTATAAATCCAAATCCATATATTGGTTTTAAAATGGATATAGTTTGGTTTTTTAAAAAAATCGACCATGTACAACCCTACTTGCAGATGTAATAATCATTCTCTTGAATGATTGATATATGATACATTCCTTTTGAGATTATTTTATTATTGAGTAGATATTTATGCGCTTTGATGAAGTGAATGACTTCTTGCTTGATCACTTATGCAATTCATGTTCCTTAAACAAAATTCAAGTGCAATCATTAGTAGACCACTATTCATAAAACTTAATCTTTTACTTTATAAGGTTTGTTGTCATTAAAACATACATCAAAAAGCTTTTTATCTCAACAATCTCCCTATTTTTCATGATGACAAACCTTTTGAACAAAACTTAAGTTTTATGGATGAATATAAATAAAATGCAAGAACTTTCATAGATACGTAAGTAAACTCCCCATGCAAGAGTTTATTCTTATCATTCTAATTAAACTCCCCCTAAGCATATGCAAGAGCTTAATTTTTAACATTCTTCATTAGTTATTTTCATCATATATCCATCATATATTTCGCTCTCCTTTTTGACATCTATCAAAAAGGTTGGGAAATAAAAATGAAGTACAAATGTAGGGAGCAATAGTATAAATATATTATACATAGGAATTATGTAATTGATAAATGCATTCATATATCAAACAAGTCAAGTTTGCATTTAACATCGAAGAACATACAAATCCAATCTTTAATCATAAAAACCAATATATTCATCAAACATAAAATGCATAATTTCATCTATAATTTGGGATTTTATATTCTATAACATTTATCAATTTCAACAATCATTGATTGATTGACAGGTTCCACTCAAATTATGGATTGACCAAGTCATCAAATAGACATAAGCAACTAGGCATTTCTTGTAATTAATTTTTTAAAATAGCTCCATATTGTTGGAAAGTTTTTGACAATGAAAATTATGTGAAATATCATTTTTATCAAAGAATGGTTTGAAGAATGGTGTTTCAAATTGCCCTTGATAATTTCTTATAGAAATGACAATTCTTTTTCAAAATATTTAAAAACATGATTTGATTGGAAATTCATCTAAGTATAAAACATCATGATTTTTCTTTAAACTGAAACATGAGGATGCTTATTTTATATTAGTCACGTGGGGTTTTAAAAAATAACTTTAAAATCAATTTTACAAAGTTATCTTTGAGATATTAAATATCTTTAATCTATGCAAAATTATTTCACTTAATGATATATGTACCTTTGATTTTTTTAATGTTTCCAAAGGTTATAAACCTTACAAATATTTGTAATGAGAGGAGACATCATACTTTTCCATTCATGTGTATTGAGTATGCCTTGTTCATGTATCAAAAATTATTTCTTGATTGTTGGATGATGTTCTTACATCACAAATTAGTAATGATTTTGATATCCATATTTGTTTGGGTCCTTAATGATTATTGGTAACTCTTCATCATATACATATTTTTCATTGTTTTTAGTCTTATTTATTTTTTATTCATTAGTTAATTTAATGAGTTATTTGATAATTTTATTTATTTATTTTAGTTCTTGGATTTAATAAAATATTCACTTTCTTATTTCCTTGATTAAATAGATATTTTTCGTAGTTTTTGTGTTGTTTCTTTGTTTTAGTGTAGTGTTGAATTTTGGTGAGAAATCAACATGATATATGTGGAGTATTTTCGTCATATCTAGAATTGTAAAAACCCAATTGGATTCAAACTAAGTGCAAATTAAAGCTAAAAATCATAGCTACAACTTTTATGAAGACACCATAACTAAATTCAAACTCAAAAGAGGAGAAAATGAAGAAGAAAAAAAAGGCAATTAGAAGAAGTTGTACGCCTGAAGCGCAACAACTGCGCTTGAGGTGCAATTCTACACTGGTGAATCTGCCAATATGCGCTTGAAGCGCAAATCCCGCGCCTAGGCACGTAATGTGCGACAACATACCTTAAAACATATTTTTTTTCACTTTCGAGGGATCTTTTTGACTATTGGAAAATTTAGAGACTTGTGTCATAGGAGAGAAACTCCAAGACAGTTGTTTCTAACACTATTGAAGTAGTTTTATCAAGAATCATTCATGAATATTTCTAGTAATTCTTCTATAATTTCTATATTTTCTATCTCTGTCATTAGTAACTAAATCCTATTTGTTAGGGATGAATGTAACAAGATGAAATCCTTATTTTTCTTATTTGAATTCTAGTTATATGAATGAGTTTATTGAATTATTTTTCTCATCTATGTACTTAAATGATTTTTATTGCTTGATCAACTTTAAAATATTCAACGATTTATATTTTAAAACGAAAGTGAACTTTACAATGCTTGAGATGAGAAACTCATGATATTGTAGTCAAGGGATAAATGCAATTCATAAACCAATTAAATTAGTTGCAAAGACAGTAGTTTAACAAGAGAATTTCTATACGGTAAGATTTAATTCTAATCTTAAACCCACTAAGGAATTAGGGGTTACTTTGGAATTAAAAGTTTTGTTACTAAGACATTAGGGCAAGAATAATAAAGAGAATTCGGTAATAATTCAATAAAAGAATTCAGTAACCATGATCAAATTAATCACTAAAGTTGGATTCGAAGTAAAACTCATCCTTGACATTTTTCTTATTATAAAAGATCAATTTTATTAGTTTTATTAATTTTAAATATTATTTCAATCAATTCGAGAATTTTGTATTCAATTTTAGTAATTAAGTATAATTCGATAGTAAAACGCAATCCTTGAGTTTGACACTCCGTACTACCATTTTATTATTACTTGCAACGATTTAGTACACTTGATGGATAGTATATCTTCTTATAGAAGATGTTTTATTATGATAACAATTTGATTCAACATGACCACTCTTTGAGTAGTAAGAACACTTCTTTTTATTTTTGGAGAATGTTTTGATATGAGACAAAAACGTTATTCGTTTTTGGAAATCGTTTTACTTTGAATTTTTTATCTCTATCTTTGTAAAAACATATGGAATTAAGATGTCCAATTTTGTTACAATAAGAGCATATTTTATTACCTTTCTCATCCTTCTTTTTTGACACAAAAAGGTTATCATAAAGTTTTTCTTTTTGAGAGATTTTGAAACGTAAATCATTTTTGTCAAATATCTCTTCTTCAGTTATCATGTTCTTTTGAAAAATTTCAGTGGTATTTACCAAGTTGGTTACGTCATTTTTCAATTCATAAACTTCTATTTTTAAAGAGGTATTTTATTCCTTAATTTCAGAACATTATAGAATATGATTTTGTATGGGTATCTCATTGAGAATCGTTTGTTGCTCAACCATTTTTAAATGAGATTGCTGCAGACTTCGAATGACCTTATTGAGTTCATCAATCATAGCTTGCGCTTTCTTTTTCTTTCTAGAGTTGTTCTTTTAATAAAACACATTTCTGCTCAACCATTTCTATTTGTTCACATAAAGGACAAAGTTTAGAGATACTTACCTCATTAATTTCTAAGTTTTCCATTAAGCACATGTTGGCTTCTAACATTAATTCTTACTAAATATTTTCCTTGTCTGAGATAAATAAAAACAAATAGAGTTGTTTGAGATAAATAAAAACAAATAGAGAAACTTCTCAACACTTGTTTGAGATAAATAAAAACAAACTCACTAAATAATGATCCAAAGGTATAATGAATAGAGTTGGAGTTTGCTTGAAGAGTTTTTTGACTTGTTACTACTTGAACAAGTGTTGATAGATTTGTAGATTGAATTCTTGCCTTCATCTGCCAATTGATCTTCACTTTATAGATGTTAAAAGGCTTTTAATATTCATTTTATAATGAATATGGTTGTTGGAAACACTTTCCAAGTGTTAGATGTATTTTAAAGAAATTAAAGATATGTTTATTTGTTGTCTACAATGTTCTTGATGATCGAAGAACGTTCTTGCTTTTGGGTTTGATTGAGAAAACGTGAATGAGTGAGTGAATGAGGTGTCAACTAACAGTTTAGTATTGTTTCAAATCAAAATTATACAAAGCTTTCTACAAAATATTGTAAATACAATGTATTTGTGTCCTTGTTCACATCTCATCAATTTGGAGATTAATCTTGAGGATATTTTTCTCATTTGGGCATGCAACTCGAGTTATGGGTTTCATCATTGATTTGAGTAGTCTTGATACTTATTAACATGTGGTTTGGACCGTGGAAAATTATTTGTTTTAATTTTGTATTTAAAAGAAAATATTTAGAATGTTATTGTGTAAAACAAGAATATTATTCGTTTATGTTTTGTGAGTGTTGGATTTTTACAACCATTGTCTCAGAAACATGATGTTCTTTCTGCAGAAAGGTGCAGCAGTATCCTTGTTGTCATGGTTGTCGTTTCTGATAGGTTATCAATTTGGAGATTGATCTGCATTTTACAAATGATCTTGCTTGTGATTTATAACATAGTATGATCATTGATTGTTTTATGAATGTTTTTGACCATCTTCTTCGTGAATATGCTATCTTGAAGATGTAATAATCATTTTCTTAAATGATTGATATATGATACATTCCTTTTGAGATTATTTTATTATTGAGTGAATACTTATGCACTTTGATGAAGTGAACGACTTCTTACTTGATCACTTATGCAATTCATGTTGCTTAAACAAAACTCAAGTGCAATCATTAGTAGACCACCATTCATAAAATTTAATCATTTATTTCATAAGATTTTTTGTCATTAAAACATACATAAAAAATGTTTATACCTCAACAATCTCCCTCTTTTTGATGTGACAAACCTTTTGAATAAAATTTAAGTTTTATGAATGAATATAAATAAAATGCAAGAATGTTCATAAATATGTAAATAGACTCTCCCTAAACACATGCAAGAGTTTAATTCTTATCATTCTAATTAAACTCTCTCTAAACATATGCAAGAGGTTAATTCTTAACATTCTTCATTAATTATTTTTATCTTATATCCATCATATATTTCTCTCCCCTTTTTGGCATCTATCAAAAAGTTTTGAGAATAAAAATGAAGTACACATGTAGGGAGCAATAGTATAAGTATATTACACATAGTAATTATGTGATTGATAAACTTATTCATATAACAAACAAGTCAAGTTTGCATTTAACATCAAATAACATAATATGTAGGATAATCAATAATCATTTTAGTCAATATTGCAATCAAGATATGAATAATGATAACAAAAACAATATGACATAATTATATGCTAGTGTTTTAACACACTTTGAAAAATGGTCAATGAATATATATTCTTCTCAATTTTAGACTAAACAGTGACTTGACTTTAGTTTTAAGAAAAAGTTTATTGAACTTGATGTACATGGAAAAATTGCACTTAAAGGTAAATTACAAGAGATCGCATATCCATCCACTACATCGAAGTGTCCACCTGTTGACAAAATTAAAATAAAGGGTGCATCCAAAAAAGACAAAAGTGAGATATCAAAAAGTGATGAATCAACCAAGCGTAATCCATCTTGGTGGGAGTATGTGGATGCAAGTATTTACTACAGTGACACAAATGCATGTAGCAATGTAACATCTAATAAAGTACATTAACCTCAATAATCAGTAAAAAACTCATACTTCGACCATCAGTCACCAAGATTTAACAACCAAGAGTTCTTCTCTTCAATGATTGGTTGTTGATTGAAATTCATAAATTCATAGGTAATATTATTGACATCGGTGAGGATGATAATTGTGGATATTGTGAAGTTGTAGGTTTACTTGTAATTGATTAGAACTATTGTGCATTTATTCATCAAGAGTGTGTGGTAGAGCTTCAAGAGTTCATGTCTCATTACGAAATAATGTATGGTGGAAAAAAGTTTGTTCAACATACATACTGCGTAGAAGTTGTTGAACAAGTTACAACTATGAATAATTGGATGACACTTCCCAAAATAGGATATGTGATTGCTTCGAAATTTAACTTATTTTTCGCCAAATTATCATTTAATCAATCGCATATATTTTTCTATTTAGAAGTCCACCACCAACATCTTTGTGAGATCATTGTATATGATAGTTATTGCATTTGTTAAGAACTATCATTTTGTGTAGATATTAATTGTGATATTTAATTTATGTTGATCAATTGTAATAATTATTTTTTTTTTTTTATATGTTTAATAAATTATTGATTTTAATATGATTACTTAAAGTCAAACTCTCTAATACCACTAGCAAGTAATTTGTGTTGAAAATATTATACTGAAGAAGCACGATAGTGGAAGTTTATTTATAATGATCTCATGCGACATTGGTTGAAGATATTTTCATGTTGTATAGATGAATATATTGTAAATTGAGTAGTAAACTGAATGAATACATTGTAAACAAAATAGTTGAACATATTGTGATATTTAATTTAATATTTTCTGAATTCAAATATTGCAATTGTTATAAACTTTCACATCAGTATTACACAAAATATTTCAAAAGTATAACAATCCAAAATATTCTAAATAAATCATAAATCCCTCTATTTCTCCTATGATATGTTACTACATTTGTCCAATCTCTACCAACACCCACTAAGTTCACAATATCAAAATTAATTCATTGACGAGTGTTATGCCATCAGATAATATCAGTTGCCGATCAATAAGCTCTTTTGCAATATGTATTGCTCGACTTTGCATTAAAAAATAAAATAAATAATTTAGTTTAAATAAAGTATGACTAATTAATTTTATCATGTAATAAATTATAATTAATATATCGTTATGTAAATTGCTTCATCGACAGCATGAACAACAAATTCGGTATCTCCATAAGCGACATGTTCTTCATGGACTAGTTCATTACGAAGGATGTATGGATGAGAAATTTTACGAAACCAATCCATGTAATTGTTCAAACATATTGCATGTCCCTGCACAACTGTGTCAACATCTTCTACATACACAATGTACTATATAAACATAATGTCCATTTCATCTAGCGTGGTCGTCTGACCCATTATCTCTAACGGTGAATCAATAATAGTTTGGACATGACCGTATTGACGCAATACCTTGTCTGGCAGATGAGCATACATCTTTGGACCTCAACGTATCCACCCTCGAAATAAAGAAACATCTTCAAACGGTCGCTTCACTCGATGCTCTTCATATAGTGTCCAACAAACCTCATCAACGTCAATTTTATCAAGAACTTTCCTAAATAGAAAAACCAAACCCTTATCCCTTTTTGACTTCCATCTAAGTGCTATAGGATATTCTTCAACATAAGTAGGAGAAAGTCTACAACATTCTCCATATAATGTAGGAAAATGCTCCTAGACTCACACATGCATATATATAATAACATATCAATAGTTAATAATCATTAATAATAGAAATTATTAACACAATAAACAACCATGGAGTTTACTTGTAATAGTGTCAAATACCTTGAAACTGTTTTGATCTGATGCATACTCGCTTCTCAAAGATTCTCGTATAGTAAGCAAGAGTAGCAACACCCCGTGCATATCACCAGCAAGAATTGAGGTATTGGAAGCTATCAAGATAGGCAACATTAACTGTGAAAACACTCTTGTCACTGAACAAGGTGAAACCGACCAAAAAAGAAAGAAATATCGTTGCAACCATCTGCCATTAATGGTCACGACAACGCTGATGGTATACCTAAAGTAACCTATTAAACCAAACTATGGTTGTCTGCATGACATTAAATTCAACATAAGCAACAACGTGACTAACTCTCAACCAATATATATGCACCGTCATCCTTGTTAAAGACATTAACACTGAAGAATGCATCGGTATATGCAGCATAGAGGAGACATTGTCCAAAGTAATTGTCATCTCCCAAATTGAAAGATGGAAGATATTGGTGTCACGATGTCACCTCTCCACGAATGCATAAATGATCCATTTGTTGATCATTTCATAGCTGCATTTTAGCAACAAATATAATTCTAAGTTGTTAACCTGTTGCTCAACCTCTTCATGTTCAATTACAATTTCTTTTAATTTTTATCATTTCTAAACACCCTTAACTCCCCGCGACCCTGAAATTAAGTAAGCAAAAAAAAAAAAAAGTTAAAACACATTACGACACCAACTATAAAAAATTCAGTTTAATTTTATTGAGAAAATTACCACATCATCCCAGAGTCAAGTTGCCACATGGTCGTCGAATGTCCTAAGGATATAACTGTCAATTGGACCACCAAGATATCCATCATATTGTGGAGGTTCATCTATGTCCTCTAGTTGGCTTCCTATTGGACTTGTTGTGCTTCTTGTCGCTGTAGTCGTGGTTTGTCCCGTGCAGAAGCAATTGACCTAACATGACGATTCTCCTTATTAGAAGTACCCTCGTTAATTATAACACAACCTTATTTAGTAGTAAACATCGTGCACACCATAGCTGAATAACTAAATCATAATCATAATCAAAACAACAAATCCTATGTGAATTGAGTTCACGTATGTGAACTCGGTGTCCAAAGCCTACGTGAACACATTTCACGTATATGAACCCATTTTCAGTTGCCCTACCTGAACTCAGATCACGTACACCTATGTGAACTTAGATCACGTATACCTACATGAACTCATTTCACGAACATAATTCATGAATTTAGTTCACGTACGTTTTTGAATTTTTGAAAATGGGTTCACGTACGTTAATTGTGTTCACGTAGGTTTTTGGGTTTGTAGCAACGTCAAAAATGGTTTCTTGGTTTAGGGTTTCTAGCCTTGCTTGCGTAATCATAAACAGAAACAACCACAATAATGTACAAACAACAACAAGGATGATGTCTACTTGATTGAAAATATTAAAGATGATAAAGATAATAAAGATGTTGAAGATGATTGATGAAGATATTGAAGATGATCGATGATGATTGAAGAAGATTGTGAAGATGGTTTAGGTTAATGAAAAAGAAGAACAAGATTGAAATAGAGTAGAGGGAATTTGAAAATTTTGGTTTTAATTTTTTTTAAGGGTGTAGATAGTAAAATAAGGGGTGTTGGTAGCAAAATTGTTATAAGTTTTGCTAAACATTTAATACATTATCTCAATTATCTATTAAATAATCGATTAAAAAATATCATTGTAATCTATTACTTACACTCAAAATCCATTAGTATCCTCGATCATATTAAATTATCCAGTTTTGTTCCTTTAAACTATTCTCTAGTACTCAATTAGAATAATGATTATTCTTTGGTCACCAACTAACCACTAATTAACAGATAGTAATTCTCAAAATAACCATTAAAATCATAATACAAACTAACTAGATTATATGATCAACCTAATCTATTATCTAAATCATCTAATGGATTATTATTAATAATTTCACAATCAATCAACACTTACGGTATTTCATGAGTTTTTTTTTTCCATTGATCGAAATATACAATTAAAGTATCATAGTTTTTAAAAAATATTCTCTTGATTTGGAGGTTAAAGAAGCATTTCATGTAAGGATTTTTTTTATTTTACATTTTATGTCTTTTATATTTTCCAACTTTTTGAGTTAAAAAAATCCAATTATTTAGGTTTAAAGAACTAGATCAAACTGAATCTAAACTTTCTTATATGTAAAAAATAATTTAATATCTTCATGTTTTTTTTTTCATTTATCATTTTATTTTTATTTATCATTTTATTTAACGTGAAATGATATAATTATTTTGGAATGGAGGGAAGAGGATGTATTTGATTTGTTGTTCTTTCTCGTATCAATCAATTCTTTGTTTTTTCCACAACGTATCAATCAATTCCATACTCCAAAATATCTTGTTACCGTAACCAATTAGGAATAACTTTGTATTAGCCTATCATTGAAATGCAATTTTTGTGAGAACAATATCTTATTATCAACTTTATTACCTGTATTACATCAAAACCAAAAACTTCATTACTTGCAGTCTTTCACTTTTAATTTAATTTATTGTCAGACTTTCATTAATAAAATTAGATTTGACGTAAAAAAGATGAAGCTGCTAAGACTATATTTGGTAGTATGTTGTTTAATATGACAATACATAAATAAAAGCCAATTTTTTCAGTCATATTCTAATATCAAACTAGATTCACATTGCTCCTTCTCTTCATAATTAGTACCAATCAGATATGATTGTGCAGGTTAGCAAAAAAGAACAAAACCATGTCTAACCATATTTACATCTTGCTTCTATTCTCTTGTCAAACTTCAAGGTTACTCGGTCATAGGAGCAATGCCTCTAGCACAGTTGTGGTTTGTGAACCGCATGTTCACTATTGAGGGAGAGTAATATGCAAAGTGAAAATTTCATGGCTGAATCGAGACTGTGTAGTTACTTGAACATAATTCCATGTTCGCTGACACTACCGCCAGAAAGCTTTCGAATTATCTGCCATAACCACTTGCTTCGTTCGGTTCTCAGAGGACCTGAATACGAATGTCTTCTAAATGATCCAGATACTTGCCTTCCAATTCTTGCTGATGAGCTGAATAATTCTGATGCCGACAACCCATTTTCAATATCAACTCCGAAATCATAGTTAGTAGCTGAGAAATGATGGCCTCGGAAACTATCTGGTAGTTGTTCAGAAGCACTTCTGAAATCAGATGATAAGTCATCCCGGCTAGAACTTCTTGAACCTGCTTCTTTTGCTTCATCACATTCATTACACACAAGTTTCAAAGCCTGAACAACCTCGCCCATGAAAGGACGATCTGAAACCTCTGGTTGTACACACATTGAAGCGATGGCTGCAACTTTAGCTAAACTATCAAAAGGCACATTAGTTCCTAGCGATGGATCGATTATCGCTTCCAGTCCTTCTCTACTTGTGAGGAGTGGACGAGCCCATGCAACCAGATTCTCTTGACCAGGCGGTTGTGACATGTCCACTGGTTTTCTTCCTGTCAAAAGCTCAAGAAGAACAACACCATAGCTGTATACATCACTCTTCACAAGAAGATGCCCAGTCATTGCATACTCAGGAGCCACATAACTGAGTTAATTTTTCAAACATAAAAGAAAATACCATGTCAATAAATGGGTAAGAAATGATATTTTGACACAAAATCGACAACAAAATAATAGGTTAACGCAATTTATATACATGGTTAATTACGTTATGTGGATGGTTAATGGATATAACAGGTGACGGAACTTATTAACCATCTACTAATACCATGTCATAAAATAGGGCTTGATGCCTTTTACTTTGATATTTCTCACCATAAATAATAGTTATAACATTTATATCTAATAATTAAAAATTAAGAGGATCAAATCAAATCCTAATTTGTCTAACTTAGTTTAGGAAAGCTGATAAATATAATTACAAATTAACATTATTTCTTGATTCACATAATTAACCACGAATTGAAAATAATTAACCATGATTTCTAGGTGCTTATATCTACATGTAATTCAACATTTGAAATCGTGGTTAATTATGTTCAGATTCGTTGTTAACTACATTACCAAATGTTTAATGAGTTTTACCATGTGTTATATTAATTAACCATCTACAAAACCTAATTAACCACATATTTAAACTATGCCAACCAGTAAGTTTGTAGTGATTTTTGGTACCGCTTTTTTGCGACAAAATATCATAACTCAATAAATATTATTATAATAGTAAAATTCAACAAGGAATTAAGTTAATTTTCCAATGACTACTGGCACAGATATTTCGGGTAAGAAAACTGCATACCCGAAAGTTCCCATGACCCGTGTAGATATGTGCCTGTTATCCTCATCAGCTGCCGTTCGAGCCAATCCAAAATCAGATACTTTTGGTGTAAAATCATTTTCCAGCAAAATATTGCTAGATTTGAAGTCCCTATGTATGACATGTGGGCTTGAATCTTCATGCAGATAAGCAAGACCACGAGCAGCGCCAAGTGCTATCTTTATCCGAGCACTCCAATCAAGTGGACTAATTTCCCTGTCAACTCCTACCAACAAACCAAATACAAGAAAACCATTATCTTGTGAAGAACAAAAAAAATTGACATGGTGCATGATGCTTAAGCAAGTAAATTTAAGTACCATGTAAATGGGATTCCACACTGCCATTCGGAATGAGTTCATAAACCAGACAGCGGAAGCTGAGTTCTGTACATATACCAATCAACGTTACCAAGTTTCTATGGTGAAGGCGGCTAAGCATCTCAACTTCCGATAAGAATTCACGATCACCATGATGATCCTCCCTCTTTAGAACTTTGAATGCTACTTTTGACCCATCTTCAAGGTTACCACTATAAACAAGCCCAAAACCTCCTTCACCAAGTATTCTGGAAGGGTGAAAATTATCAGTGGCTTTCACTATTTCATTCATACTGAAAGTCTTAGCAGATCCTGCGTAAGCAGCAATGCTAGACCGAAATGATGTTGAAGCTGAAGCAACTGATGGCCCAGCAGTACCTGTGAATCACATGTTTGTTTCTTATTAAGAAAGACTGGTAAATGATAAACCAATCAAATTTACACAATAATTGAAGGACTGCAATTTTTTAGTTTCAAAATAGAAAAGATCATACTTTTAAAAATTATTTATTGGAATTTCTGTAAATAATCTTGTATAAAATTCGATTAAAAACCTGGTTTGTGATTTTCAAATGAAATGTTTTTCTTATCCCATTATTATTTTCTGGGTATACTATAGTGTTCATTTTAATGATTAACCATGAAAAGATTCACTAATAGGATAAGAAAGATCTAAAATAGTGTTATTTTTAAAAGTTTAAAGGAAATACACTTAGTGTAATTCAATTTTACACATGCATCTAATAAAAATCCACTAATACTATTTTGACATGTCAGCCCACTCTTGTAACTGAATCTTAAACTTTATTATATGAAGTGGCAAAATAATGAATTTTCATCAGGCGTCAGTGTAAAACTGATTTACATTGACAATGCATGGCTCTTAATTTCTACTTTTAATATAGTATTGGGTTCTTATTGGATGTCAGTGTTAAACTGATTTGCACCGACGATGCATGCCCTTGAATCACTAGATTATATGACATTATCCCTTGAGTTACCTGTTGCTTTGGTAGAAGATGGCGGAAAACCCCGTGGGGTTGATGTTGTTGGTTGAAGCTCAGGCACATGATCTCTGAGCTTGAAAACGGCCAAAACAGCAGCAGAGCATAAAATAACTGCTAGAAAAGCTGAAAGAGAAATAATAGCTATAATGCCCTTGCTAAGTCCACTTTTATGCTGCCTCTTCTGTATGTCAACCCCAAGAGGCTTTATTGTCCTACCATTATTGCCATTATTTAAATATGGGCCACCGTCCATCATGTTAATGCTTGAAGGTGGTAATGGTGGAGATGGAGGTAAACCTGCGTATATCAGAGCCTTAGGACCGTATAAATTTTGTATCCAAAAGAAGCATGAAGAAAGTACAAACAAATTGAGAATTTACATGTACACATATACCTGGATAGCTCACATATAACACTTCATAATCACCAAAGTAAGAAGCTTTTATAACAACTTGTTTATGCCAAAATCTCTCAGAAGTTATAAAGGCTGTAGTGTTGTCGAATTCTTCCCCAAGTGGTACCAAATCAATGAGGGTGTCGGTTTTATCAGGCTGCTCAGTTGCTGTGTTTGCCCCCATAATGCGAACTTGACTTTGTTTCATGAAAACCCCCGTGGCTATTTCAGAAGCAAGCTCTGAAACCAAAGGGAAGAAGGTATACAGAGGAACACCGAGGCGAAGGCCGACTCTCATGGGCCAGACACACATGCAGGGCACTCCGGGTGGAGAGTTTGTATAAGGTTCTGAGCATATAGTTGATAAACAATCTAAAGAATGAAGAATCAAAGTAAATACTCCAGCATGATGAATCATAGAGTCAGAAAAATCCAACAGTAACACATTGTATGTTTTTGCAATCATTGTAATAGTTGTAAATTGTACTAATACTAGAGTATATTAGTAGCTATAGTAAATCGAGTCTTATTGTAGGAAAATAACAATCTCGAAATAATAATCTTATCCAACTATATATATTCAATTTGAGATTTTGATCTCGAATGTGTGAATTTCTCAATCTACACTCTTCGTCATATATATTGTACTGTTATGGGCCAGACACACATGCAGGGCACTCCGGGTGGAGAGTTTGTATAAGGTTCTGAGCATATAGTTGATAAACAATCTAAAGAATGAAGAATCAAAGTAAATACTCCAGCATGATGAATCATAGAGTCAGAAAAATCTCGAAATAATAATCTTATCCAACTATATATATTCAATTTGAGATTTTGATCTCGAATGTGTGAATTTCTCAATCTACACTCTTCGTCATATATATTGTACTGTTATGTAAAGCTTTATATCAATTAATTTCTCAAAAACAAATTCAGGTGTGCTAACCTTCATTGGGAGGTGGAGGCGGCAAGGCTTGAATTTGAGGCAAGATTGGCTTCTTAGGGCTCTTCGAAGAAGGGCGAGAAGAAGATACTTGAGGAGGATGAAATGGAACTTGCAACAAACACAATGAACGGATGCACACAAATAAGTAGGCGATGATAAAAATACAAGTTTATTTTAACAATTTAAGGGATATCCACTACCAGTGTAAAGTTATTTTACACTAGCTTCCAATCACAACTCTTTAATTTTCCACGTCAGATTTTACAATTTTAAAATAGAAGTATAAATTTAATTGTTTATTGTCTTGGTGAACTGTGCTTGGTTGTCGTTTAACCAATTTTACACCAATAGTGCATATCTTTTAATTTCTTATTTTAAACTAGTTGAAAAAAATAGAATTGTAACCTTCATGTTTGTTATCACGGTATAGTTGCCAGAATCACATTGAGTCGCCGTGATTTTCAAAAGCTACAAGTTGTAGCTTTTGCAAATTCACGGTGGCTCACTGTGATTCTGCCAACTCCACCATGATACCAATAATAGGCTTACCTTGGGTTGAGTGAGGGGATATTTTGAATGATGGAGAAGGGGCAGGTGAATCTTGCCTCACAGGTGATTGCATAGGGAAGGTAAATGGAGAATCTGCAGAACCTACAATAAAGAAAATCCTTAGTAGTTGAACTCTTTATTTACTTATAGTTCTCATAGAAGAAACATCTTTAAAGTTCCCCAGGCACCTGAGTTCATTGGTGGTGGAGCATAATGTCTACGTCCACTTGATGGAAGAAATGAGGGAGGAATTGGTTGATCTAGATTTAATTACCAAACAAAAAATAACATATCTATTCAATTGCAGTGAAAAAACTTGAACTGTGGCATAATTCAATGGATTAGATGAGAACCAAACCTTGGTGTTTTGAAGTGGGAGGAGAAGAAACGAAATATGATGATGGAGGAGCTGGGCTGGTGATCGTGTTCCTTGAATGCAAAGATGCGGGAGAATGATCTCCTTTGTTGGTAGGAGATTTAGGAGGTGAGATCAATGGCTCCGGAGCATGATGCAATGGCCTTGATTTATGTTCAGAAGGAGCTACAGCAGAAAATAAAACATCAATAAATTAACTGCATGCATGTGTGTAGACATAGATTTAGATCCCCTACAGAAGCTGCCTATGAAGCTGCTATAAGGACCATCAGTTCTAGTGAGAGAACACTTCTCTCTCTAGATCTAACTCTCCTGACAGCTTCTGCATCGTACGGCTGTTGTCGGGATTCATTTCCTAGATTCGTTTAGTATGTCTGTTTTTGTGATAGTTTTAATATTTAAATTCGTTGGTTGTACAGTTTTCTATCAGATAAAACTTAAGGTTTTGGACAGCCAATTATGGAACATGATAAAAACTAATGGTTGTGTATAAGATCATTTTAAACATTTTAACACGAAATTTCCACAAGAATTAAAGCATGATGTCAATTTTGTATGCTTTTATAAGAGTTGGTTTTCGACATGATATTGGAGCTGTATGACTAAGTGTTCATGAGTTCAATCCTATCCATACTTTATCTGTGTTAGAGATACAAAACGATCCTTTGCACTCATCTTAAAAGCTTAGATCTTTGAGAGACTTAGTCTTGGACAGTGTTGCTTTATAAGTTTTGTACTGCATATGTACCTTGAGCAGGGGAATGAACTATAGCTGGTGGTGACTTTGGTGTTTTGTACAAAGGTGCAGAAACAGGTTGTCCACCATTTTCCCCATTGAAGCTTCTGGAAGGTGTTAATGAGGGAGAGATGACAGGTGCTGCATCACATACTTACGAATTAAAGAGTGATTGAACAATTACCACAAAAAAAAAATGATTGAACAATAGCATTAACAGTGTAAAAGAAATTATAGCAATCTGGATGTGAGTCTTGAATACTCCAGAATGTTAGTTGCAGAAGAACATGTAAATATTGAGAAAAAAATAATTAAAATGTAAAAAGGTTCCTGAAAAAATATAGACATTGTTAAGCTACTACAGAAAATGCGAATGTTGTTATAGTTGTAACTAAACTCAAATAACAAGTACACATTTTAGTGGTTACATATTCTTCTGCATGTTAACTAGCAGCATTGTTTTCTTTAATTGCCCATGAGGTGTCAGGTCAGTAGTACCACTTTGGCCTTAACTTCAACGGACAAAGTTCAAAACTCCTCAAGGGCAGTTGTAAAATGACCTTAGTGCAGATTAATAAATAATAATTTCCCCTTCCCAATTTTTTTAAAGAAACATCGTTTTGTCAGTTCCTTTTTCTAGGTAAGATTTTGTTTCTTCAGTTCTATTTGATAGTGACATGCATGATTAATCAAACATCATTTTATTTATTAAACAGACTCACTAAGGAAATATTAATATGAATAAGGATTTTTCACTTTTATTCTCAATTGAATTATTATGATATTTAACCCACACTCCTCAATACTGTCTTATTATTATGTGAAACTGAAATGAGTGAAAAACAATACAATCACATGTCTTTCTGGATTATCAACAACAATAGTAATTCAAAGTTTCAAACCTGTAACAAAGTATCCTATCATAGTACCATGCATAAGATTGTGTTTTAAACCAACATCATTTGTAGTGTAGAGAGCGACAACACTTGTGGGAATTACTAACGTGGAAATGAAGAAATTGAATGATGTAATAGAAAGTAACTGTCAAATATTTCATAAAATCGATAAATCAACCGGAAGAATGAATGGAGTTACTTTTATTTAAATAGGGTGGCCTACAGTATGTTAATGGTTATTTTCATTTATTCATGGTGGGGATGCAATAGCTTATGTGGTTACATGAAAAGTAGGAATTTTAGAATCATATAGTTGAATCTTAGAGACGATTTGACAAGACTATACAACATACATGGCATTACTGGCTCTGGCGTGTGAGTGTGTTGCTTATGTGAAGTTCTATTATGAACATTAGGAGGAAAACTTCCATGTTGGATAGGTTGGCTGACTGGTGAAGTTTTTGGAAAATTTACAGGAGGTTCTGCAACCGGGGCTGTTCAAAATGACATGAAAACCATGTTTAGGGTCAATATCAACAAGAAATTATGAACTAAGGAGGAATAGAAGTTATAACTATCAATTAGGATTACCTTGTGAAACTGGCACCAATGTGTGACTGATACTGGAGTTCCTTCTATGGACAGTAGGAATTTTTGGAAAATTTTCAGGAGGTTCTGCAACCGGGGCTGTTCAAAACGACATGAAAACCATGTTTAGGGTCAATATCAACAAGAAATTATGAACTAAGGAGGAAAAGAAGTTATAACTATCAATTATAATTACCTAGTGAAACTGGCACCAATGTGTGACTGATACTGGAGTTCCTTCTATGGACAGTTGGAGGCGAACTTCCACGTTCAGTTGGCTGATTCACGGGAGAATACTTCGGCAAATTTAATACAGGGGCTGTTCAAAACACATTAAAAGATCATAATTTTTAGTCAATAACAACTGGAAGTTGGAGACGAGAAAAGGAAAATTCTAAACAGTTTTTAACTTTTATCACATGCCTGGTGAGATTGACTCTGGGGGTTGACCTTTATTTGTAGTTGTACCTTCTCTATGAGCATTGGGAGGCAAACTTCCATCATCATTTGAGTGGCTTATTGGTGAAATTTTGGGCACATTGATAGAAGGTGTTGTAACCGGGGCTGTTTCAATATTTCAATACAAGAGCATATATTTTGGTCAATAACAACTCTGTTTTATAATTACTCCATTCTTTCCTTTTTAATTGTCATTTTAGTAGAAGAATTTAGTTCTTTATTTGTTAATTTTTAAATTTCAAAGCAACATTACCTATTGTTTTGTCAATAAGAACCTTAACTATTTATTTGTGGAGAGAGAAATAGGTGGAATGAAATAATAAATAGTTAAGGATATTATTGTAAAAAACAAATAATTCCATAAAAAATAACAAAATTTATTGATTTTCTTGATATGTGTAAATAACCTTAAACCCATAGCTAAAAAGAAATAGAGGGAGTACATGACATAATTTTAATCACATATACCTGGTGAAACTGGTTCTAGGTTGTGACTCTTAGTTTCATTCCTTTTATCAACATTAGGAGGCAAACTTCCATGTTCAATTGGTTGGCTTATAGGTGAAGTTCTTGAAAAATTTCCAGAAGGTATTGCAATAGGAACTGTTCAAGAAGCAATGCAAGAACATAATCTTGGTCAATATCAATATGAAGGTTCCCCCAGTAAAACAACATGAAGGTTTAACTGATAATGGTTGGGACGCCGAAGGAGTATTAAGTGTTAGTTGGTAAGTAATTCAATGCTAGCGTAAAACTGCTTGTAATAAGTGTCAGTTGATATGTGTAACTAACTTACAGCCTGTTAGTTAGAATGTTTTGTATAAATACAGCAATATATGATATGATCTACGTTCTTAGGAGGTTAAATAAATTAGGCAATCAAATATTTGTCATTATGAATTGTAATTACTTGTAATCACTGATATTATTATATATAGTATGGAATGCAATGGAGAAAGGCATCAAAGCCAAGAGTTCTGACATGTTATCAGTCTAGGAGTTACGATCTGGAACCTTTAATCTAGTTTTGTGATGTCTTCTTGGCGTTGTTTGCTGTTTGTCCTTGGCAGTGATTTGTTTTCGGTCGCACTTGGTCTGCTGTGTTTCGCTCACGACCCTTGCTCTGTCCTGCTCACAAGATTCTAGATCACGATTTCTGGTTCGGCGTGACCCCATGGTTGCGTTTTGGCGACTTCTTTGGTGTTTTTCTAGTTGTGGTTTTGCAGTTTCAGGTTCACTCTTTGGTTTTGTGCCTTTGCATCGTTTTGGCTTGTGTTTTTTTTTGCTTTTTGGGACTTCTTTGCAGTCTTGGTCTGCTACAGCACGTTCTTTTGTCTGTTTATCTTCTCCATCATCATGAAAACTAATGAAAAAGCAAATTTGCGTCTGTTTCACTGGGAAAAATCATCTTGCTTGGGAATTTCAGTTCTAGATCTATGTCAAGGGAAAATGATTATGGAGTCACCTTGATGGGTTTCTAAGGCGCCGGTAGAGAAAATTGCCTTGGATGCATGAAAGTCAAAGATGCTCAAATTATTTCTTGGATTCTAAGTACTATCGATCCTTTAATGATCAATAATTTGCACACTTTTACAACTGCTCAAGAAATGTAGAATTATTTGAAGCGCATTTACATCCAAGATAATACAGCAAAGCGTTTTCCATTGGAGTTAGAGATAGCCAACTACAATCAAGATCATTTGTCTATTCAAGAGTATTATTCTGACTTTTTGAATTTGTGGACCGAATACTCTACCATTTTATATTTTGTTGCTCCCAAAACTTCACTCTTGGCTGTCCTAGAAGTCTATGACACTAGTAATCGTGATTAATTTCTCATAAAGCTTTGCCTGGAATTTGAGGTTGTTCGAGGTGCTTTGCTGAATAGGAGTCCCGTTCCTTCTTTGGATACCTGCGTTGGCGAACTTCTTAGGGAGGAGCAACGTTTTCTTACCCAAGGAACTATGTCTAATGAAGCTGCCCTTTCTGAACGTGTGACGATTGCTTATGCTGCCCAAAGTAGAGGTAAAGGCCGTGATATGTGTCAGGTACAATATTTTTCTTCCAAACAATTGGGACATGTTGCTCGCAGTTGCTATATGAAGTTTTGCAATTGTTGCAAGCAACAAGGTCATATCATCTTTGATTGTCCCACACGTCCCCCACAATCAACACAACGTTCAGTGCAAGCATTCCATGCCACCACTAGTTCTGCAGTTGGTCCTTCCATCTTTGATACTCTACAACCTAAAATGATTCAACAAATGGTACTTTCTACTCTTTCAACTTTGGACATTCAGGATAAGTCATCTAATGTTTCTCGTCCATGGTTTATTAATTTTGGTGCACTCAATCACATGACGGGTTTCTCTTAATATTTGCACAATTTACATTCTTATCATGGTAATACACTTTCTACCACTAATGTTGGTGACATACACTTTGATTTTCGAGGTGTGCTTATATCACCTGGACTTGCTTCCAATTTATTGTTTGCTGGTCAATTGGTGAATAATAATTGTAATGTTAATTTTTCTCGTGCTAGTTGTCTTGTGTAGGAGCAGGTGTCGGGAAGGTGATATCGAAGGGGCCTAAAGTGAGGAGGTTATTTCTAGTAATATATTTATTGCTTGTAATAATGTTTTGACTTCTTATGAGGATTGGCATAGAAAATTCGGTTATCCAAACTCTATTGTTTTGTCTCATTTATTTAAAATTGGTTTGTTAGGAAATAAAATGTTGTTTCTAATACCTTTGAGTCATGTTTTGTTTGCAAATTGGCTATAAAAGTAAAACACTTCTTTTTCCATCTGGTGCTCATCGTGCTTCCATTTGTTTTGAGATGATTCATAGTGATGTATGGGGAATGTCTCATGTAGTTTTCATGCTCATTATAAGTATTATGCCACATTTATTGATGATAACAATCATTTTACTTGGATATATTTCCTTTGATCTAAACCTGAAGTGTTTTCTATGTTTAAAAATTCTTACATATATTGAAACTCAATTTCAAACAAGTGTTAAAAGTTTTCGCTTTGACTCTGGTTTGTGAGTGTATGTCTCATGAGTTTCAAAGAGTACCTTCAACAAAAAGGCATTTTGTCTCAATGATCTTGTCCCAATAACCCTCAACAAAATGGGATGGCAGAACGTAATATTGTCATTTGCTTGACGTAATGCGTCCTTACTTCTTCAAGCTTCTATACAGTCATGATTTTTGGTAGAGGCTCTTTCCATAGTTGTCTTCTGGATCAATTGTCTTCCTTCTATGGCTATTGATCTTGATACTCCTTTCTTGTGTTTTTTTTAAAACATGGCTTGATTATAGTAATTTACATACTTTTGGATGTGTGTGATTTGTTCATTTACCTCCGTTTGAAAGACATAAACTTGGAGCACAGTCTGTTTAATGTGTATTCATGGCGTATAGTCACTCTCATAAGGATTTTGTGTGTTATGATGTCTTTAACCATCGTTTCAGCATTTCTCATAAAGTGACATTTTTTTATAATCAATTTATGTTTCCTTGCCTTACTTCTGCCATGAATGATATTGATATTTTTCCCGACTTAACTATTATGCCCCAATCTATAGAACGTTTTAAACCAGACAATGTATATGTTAGACAACGCAGGCAATGGTTTCCCACCCCCTTTTCGCTAATCCACCACCTGATGATGTACTTGTTGCACTTTAAAGATATGGTAGAATATCTCATCCACCTAATAGATATTCGCCTATGATTTCTCACATACTTCTCTGAATGCTTTACTCTCTAGCATATCTATTCCTATTTGTTACTCACGTGTTGTTAAAGATGTGCGTTGGATAAAAACAATAAATGAGGAGCTTCAGGCTCTTTAGAAGAATTACACACGGGATTTTGTATCTTGTCCTCCTTATGTCAAACTTATATGCTGCAAATGGGTGTATTATGTGAAACTAAATTATGATGGGTCCCTCAACCATTACAAGGCTCGATTGGTTGCCTTAGGAATCAAACAAGAATATAAAATGGATTATGATGAGACATTTGCACCTGTTGCCAAAATGACAAATGTCTGCATTGTCCTCTCTATTGCTGCTTCTAATGGATGACCGCTTCATCAAATGGATGTGAAGAATGTTTTTCTTCATGGTGACCTGATTGAAGATATTTATATGACTCTTCCTCAATGTTTGTTCTCTTCATCTAAGGGTGTGTGCAAACTCAAACACTTCTTATACGGTTTGAAATAGGCACCCAAAGCATGATATGAGAAATTCCGCTCCACTCTATTTGGGTTCTCCTTTACTCAGAGTCAATATGATTCTCTCTATTCATTCATAACACATCTACAAGAATTGTCCTACTTCTTTTGTATATGGACAATATGGTTATTACTAGTTTTGATCATGTTTCCATTCAAGGCCTCAAACATTTCATATAAAAGATCTCAGTAATCTAAGTTATTTTCTTAGTCTTGAGGTTCATTCTACACCCAAGGGCATCTTCCTCCATCAACACAAGTATGCCACAAATTTGATTTCAACGTCTACCATCGTGATGATGGTGAGCTTTTGTCAGATCCCTTATTGTACCGGCAACTTGTGGGTAGCCTTAATTACTTGATTATTACCGATCCTGACATATCTTTTGTTGTTCAACAAGTAAGTCAATTCATGCATTCTCCTCGGCATCATCACTTGGCAGCAGTTCGTCGTACAATTTGCTACTTGAAGGGAACCTCTCGTCGTGGTCTATTCTTTCCCACCGGTATAGTTCCAAAATTGAGGGCTTATAGTGATGCCAATTGGCAAGGTGTCCTGATACTTGGCGATCTATCACTAGTTGGTGCATGTTTCTTGGAACCTCATTGATCTCATGGAAAAGTAAAAAGCAAGCAAGAGTCTCTAAATCTTCTATTGAATCTGAGTATCATATCATGTCTGCTGCTTATTCAAAAATCATTTGGCTTCGTGGTCTTTCGACTGAACTTGGATTTCCTCAAACAAAGCCAACATCACTTTATGCTGACAATACAAGCGCCATTTAAATCTTTGCAAATCCTGTTTTTCACAAACGCACCAAGCATACCAAAGTTAATTGGCATTCAATCTATGACACCTATGATGACCAACTTATATCACTTCCCCGTGTTAGTAGTAAGTTTCAGGTTGCATATACTCTTACCAAGGTTGTTCCACGTCCAGTCATCAGTTTCTTGTTAGCAAATTGATGTTTCTTGACCAGCCGCATCAATATGAGGGGGGTGTTAATTAGGAATTGATCGTTAGCCTTTATTCTAAATAATTTACTTTCCTAGGAGGTTAGATAAATTAGGCAATATAATATTTTTCATTATTTGTAATTACTAGTAATTACTTAAATTATTATATATAGTATGGAATGCAATGGAGAAAGGCATCAAAGCCAAGAGTTCTGACATCAATAATAATCTAGTAGTGCAATTCAGAAAATTCTTAATCTATTACCTCAATCATTCTCTCTTATGTCTGCATGAGTGTGATGCAAGCAAAGTGTTGTAGCAACTAGTCAAGTGTTCTAATATTAAGAAGGAGGTTAAGAGTTCAATTCCTGCTAACAAACTCCCCCTCCACTTAACAAACTAACTACTAACATTTGCCTATAAAAAACGAACTTTTCAGCCATATACCTGGAGCGATTGGTGTGGATTCAGGAGGCCTAACAATAGGTGCTTTCCTTTGAGGTGGAATTGGTTGCATGGTTGGTGGCAAATTCCTTTCAGCAGTTGGTGGTGCTGGAACAGCCTTATATGGCGGCGATAAGGATATAGTGCTTGGACTAGGACTAGGAGGTGATATCGATGATTCATTTCCTTTGATCTTCTGAGGAATTGGAGCTGATGTAAGAGGTGGTAATGCAACTGGAGGTTGCAAGAAAGATCCTGGATGATGAAAACCCAATTTTTAATCAGATGATCCCAAAGTAATTAAGCGTTTATATCATATAAGTGCTAATGTATAAGCTATTTCTATAACAAAAGATAAAATAAAGTCAAACTATTTTTCATATAAACTATAAGTTATTTTCATAAGTTTCCTTTATTTCTTGCACTAAACTGTCTCTGTGGCATTTGTTGAACTGATCTCATACCATTCATGAGGCAAAGAAAGAGATTGTGGAGGTGGAGGGATATCGGTGACAGTGAGGGAGTAGCAGAGAAGCTCAGTGTTAGCAGCATCAAGCTCCTTTTGAACTTATCTTTGAAGGAAAGAAAATAGCCATTACAAAGCCATAAACTGGGTCCCTCACACGTGCTTTTTCTTCATAGGCAAAGAAGTTACTGTATCCTCCCTTTGATGAGGGAGGGATTCGTTGAGAAGCTTTGTGGGTTAATTGATTTTAATTTGAGTTTTAATATAGGATTTTCTTGGTTGATAAAGATGATGAATAAGAGGAAGAACCTAACAATTTTAATTTAAGATTTTAATTTTCAATAAAAATTAATTGTCACCTCAATAATATTATGAACACGAGAGACAATCTTAACAACCAGATAGACTTCTTTTAATAATGTTAAGACTTAAAGGACCAATTCAAGGGGAGAAAAACTTAAAAGATCAATCCAGGATATGAGTCAACTTTAAAACACATTAGGCGTAATTTCATCTAAAAAAATTATTGGTTTTCTTGATACGTGTAAATAACCTTTAAACGATAACTAAAAAGGAACTAAGGGAGTAAATGACAAAACCTCACATACCTGGTGAAACTGGCTCTAGTTTGTGACTCTTACTTTCATTTCTGTTATCAACCTTAGGAGGCAAGCTTCCATGTTCAATTGGTTGGCTTATAGGTGAAGTTCTTGGCAAATTTCCAGAAGGTATTGCCCCAGGAGCTGTTCAAGAAGCAAGAAAATAATCTTGGTCAATATCAATATGAAGGTTCCCCTAAATAAAGAAACTTTTCAGCCATGTACCTGGAGCAGTTGGTGTGGATACAGGAGGCCTAACAGTAGGTGTTTCCATTCGAGGCGGAATTGGTTGCATGGATGGTGGCACATTCCTTTCAGAAATTGATGGTGCATGAAGAGCTGTATATGGTGGCGATAAGGATATAGTGCTTGGACTAGGACTAGGTGATATCGATGATTCAATTCCTTTAATCTTCTGAGGAGTTGGAGGTGGTAATGCAACTGGAGGTTGCAAGAAAGATCCTGGGTGATGAAAAACCAATTTTTTAATCACATGATCAAAATGTGGCCTAATGGACTAAGGGAGCTGAATTACCATTTGGATGTAAAAGACTAGGTGCTTCAATGGGGGAAGAATCCACAGGTAATGTAGCTGGAGATGGCAATATGACAGACCCTTGAAGAAGGAACAGAAGTGAATAATCAAAGTTTAAAAGCTAATAGACTGAACAGACACAAGCACCAAACACAACACTGACACCTGCATGTGGGCACCGATAATAATTTTTAAAAAATAAAGTAATTGGATGTAACTACGTGTATCGGTGTCACACACTAGAGACATATTCAATCTGAAGTGTCAGTGCTACCTAAGTAAGAACTCAATACATTAGATATACCATCTGGATCTGAAGGGCTTGGTGCAATGCTTCCCTGTGATTGTCCATGATGGATAGGACCAGGTGCTTCTCCTTCAGGATGAACAACAGGAAGGAATGCTGGAGATGGGGATATAACAGAACCTTAAAGAAGACATTATCAGTTGGAAATCCAAATATCAATGGGAGAAAAGTTATCGAAAATTTTATATCAGGAAGCTAAAAATTATCCAATCAAATGACTTGGCTTGATCAATCAAGTGTTCATGAGGTGTTAGCTTAGTGATAAGAGTTTGACCTTGTAACCTTAAGGGAAAGTTCAAATTCCCTCAAGAACAGTTGTAACTAAAATGGACATTAGTGTCACTTTAATTAATAATAAATTCCCCTTTTCCCCAATTTTTTTATTAAAAAAGACCGATCAATCAACCAACATATGGTCTCCTTTTATCAATATCTTCTGTAAAATTGAACAACTTTCAATATTGGTATGTTGTAGTATATCCGGATAGATAATTTTGAAATAAAAATTAAGAATCTATGTTGTCCAATTGAGAGGATGTTTTTTTTTTAAGAATTTATATTTTCTACATTTGCAAATTCAAACATTGCAGACCATTAGATTCTTAAGGTATAATACTAGCTTCCTTTAATAGATATTCAATGAGGGATAAGAAATCAATCCACATGCAAAAAGAAACCCTCACAAGAAAAGCTTTTTTGATCTTCTAAAGATTATGAAAATTACAACCTTCCTAAACCAAAAAATAAACCTATAAGCATCGATTTCTAAACATAGCATATGTTATTACAAAGAAGCTAGTGTTGTAGAAGAATTTATATACTGTAACCAATGCAATGCAAGAAGACATTAGATGCCTCATTTGATGATCCTATCTGTGTAATAATTTAATTGCAAACCAGGTAATGATGTTTAGCCTCTTAATTAGTGGTATTATTATTACAATCATAACAATTTAAAACACTAATTTTTCTAGCATCAGCATATATTCTATCATAATCTCAAACAATCTGTGACCAATTTAGGAATAAAAGAGATTAAATTTAACATAAAGTTCTGAAGATTAAGTACCTACCTTCAGATCCTTGAGCTGCCACAACAAATCCAACAACACAAAACTTGACAAGCAACAAAATCATTGTCAAAACCATCCCCATCCTCAAATCAATCACAAAACACAACCTCCTCAGAAGTGATTCAAAAGCATAAATAAACAGTTGAATAAATTACAGATTTATATATATATATATATATATATATATATATAGAAGCTTATAATTTGAAGGAAAGAAAAATAAGAGGTTAAATTGAAGAAGCACAACATATAGTGACACATAAGGTATATGAAAGAAGGTTATGAAACAAGTTAGAAGAAGAGTGTTTGGTGAAAAGATTAATTAGGGAAAGAACAAGTGTGTGATGAGAAAATAAAGTTAGGAATTGAAAGAGAGAAAAGTATGAGAGTTCCATGGAAGAGAGATAGAAAGTTGAAGTGTTTAGTGTATGAAATTGTTGAAGTTGTGAAGTTAGTGTGCTTTAGAATACACTGACACTTGAAGGAAACTCAAGAGTGGAGAAAGTGAATTAATTAACAGACCTCTTCTCTTTCTCACTGAGATAGAGAGAGAGAGAGAGGCAGTTGGGGTGGGACACACAGATTCAGGAACAGAACACTCTAATTTGTATTCATATTTTATATTTTGTTTTAACCAAAAATTAAAGTGAAAAACCATTAATAAAACTCACATCTCAAATATTTTAAGAATTTAGTGTAAAAATTAAACATAAAATTGAGTTGTCTATGATGATGATTAATTGATAATATAATTTTTTTTATATTTGCTATATATAAAATATATGTTTACTATATAT
>JBBPBS010001075.1:3379281-3517494 GCA_037974835.1 Cicer judaicum | reverse complement strand
AACTACTTTGAGTTAAAAAAAAAAAAATATTAAATACTCTTCTCGCTTCCCTCCAAAACCCTCTATCCAAATATATCCTTATAATTTCTTTTATTATAAGAGAAAATAAGAAAAGAAAAAGATAGAAACTAGTACAACCTTAGAATATTGTTGAAGAAGTGTAAAAAATTAATAAGTTATAAAAAGTCGTGTATTCAGTATATTGAAAAGATATATGTTACTGTTTAATCTTTCAACAAATAATTACCTTATTCAATCACAAAATAAAATATATTGTCTTATTTAAAAACCTTAAATAATTGATAGAGCCCTAGTTACAAATATTCTTTTTCATTTTTTATTTATAGACGAGATGATGTAAATGCTATCAATTTTTTTATATAATTATAAAATCTTAAATTTAAATTTAAGATGTGATATTTTACTTAATAATATTAATATTTTATTATTTAAATTAAAATTATAGAAAATATATACTTCAAATTAAAATTTAAAACGTATTTTTTTTTTATATGATGAGAAAGCAACTATGGTCCATTAAGTGTTTAATGGGAGCTCATATTGCACCATCCAATAACCTTTTCAAGGTTGATTATTGCCAAACTATTAGGTAGGCCATAGAATTGATCAAACATTGCAATTGTACCTATATAAACTTGTATGGTTTGACTTGATGATTATTTAGGGAGAATGGTTGAGAACAACTTGAGTTTGAACATTTATTTAAATAATTTTATAATCATATTTTATTTATTTTTCAATTAAATTTTAGATTATCTGGATCTTATTCCTAATAAAATGATTAAGACAAAAAAAAAACGATACTTATAAAATAAAAAAATAAGATATTTATCATACATTATTAGCCATTCTAATTTTTTTAAAAAGACAACTTTTATTTTTACAAACTCCTTGAAAAGGAAAAAAGACTTCTGAGAAAGAAATCAATGTAATAATTAAATCTCTGTCCCAAAACCATGAATTCATAAATAAACATTAATAATGTTTTATTTAAAAAATGAATAAAATGTAGACTAACACAAAAACATGGCCATTAATTATATTAATGGTAGGGAGGAAAGTGAGACACAAGGTGGAGTGAGTGATACATACAGAATGGAAGGGGGTCCTAAAAGAGGGAGAAATAACTATAAGGTCCCCTCATGTAAAGGAAGGGTAAAATCAATTTAGGTAAGTACAAATGATTGAATCGTCTATTTATACTTGGTATGATTTGTACAAACAATATTAACATTATTATTATTATTATTATTATTATTATTATCAAATGTTTTAAAAAAATTGATATCACTTGATTCAAATATTATTTTTAATTAAATTTGATATGACTTGATTGGTGGTTCTTCCTATAGAATGAATCTCTTTTAATTAAATTTTTGTTTATAAGAAAAAGAAAAAAGGAAATTAAGTGGTAGTGATAGATTTCTTGGATTATAGTGAAAGGGCAATAGTGGTGGAGTAGTATGCAAACTTTGCTGTCCACATGCACCATTGCAATTGCAACATATTATTAAAGGTTTGAATTGAACAAGGGTTAGTAGGGTCCATATGCAAACTCATGTTCTTACACATTTGTTTTTGAAAAAAAGTTTGTCTCACAAACATTTAATTTATATTTAATTGATATTGGTGAAACTAAGTGCCTTCATGTGGTATTCATCTGACAAAGGCAACCACCTTATTCAGAATCACTTCTCAAAAGACAACTCATTTGCAACTACACCACCAAAATTTTAAAATGAGAGTGTTAGCTTTTTTTTAGATACAAAGTCTTAGAATCTAACAATATTAAAATTCTTAAAAGTGATTTTTATTGATCATGTAGCGTTATTGTAAAAAATATTATATACACAAATTAGAAGATGAAAACACAATTATACAAGTCAATGAATTTTTTGTGTGTAAATCAAGTATGCAAATTCTTCTTAAGATTTTAATACTTTTCCATGCCTAAGTTTAAGTTCGAATTTGAAAGAAGGGAGTGAACTTGATTATAGTTAATTAATGCTCATTTTAATTTAAAAAAATATTAAACTTTCATAGAATAATTCAACCCTTCAGCTCAAATACCTTTTCAATTTTGAATTATTATTTCCTACAACCTTGGATGGTGAAAACTTCCAAACATTTTTGACAACCAACCACCAACAACAATTCATGTTAACATTCAAATTGGTATTATTGATGCCCACATGAAGTCAACAACACAAGAATTGTATGCTGATTAATCTAACATAAATTAATATTAAAATTTAACTATCAGTAATTAGTTAATATTAATTAAAAATAAATGAAATATAGAGATTATTCATATATCAATTATCTTAAAATTTTAAATTAAGATAGTCGAGAATCGTTAGTCCATTACTACTCTCAACGTTTATTTCAAATTTTCCAACAATTATATTTTGAAATCAAAACACACGAAAAGGACAAATTGGTGTAAAACCAAATTAACTAGGTATGGAACCATGTTCAATAATATCATATGAAGACAATTCCTTGATTTAAAGTATCAAAATAAGAAAACGTCACGTGGCATATATGTGGAAGTAGATATACCACAACAAGGAATATATAAGCATACACCACTTAAAACCACCACTTAATGTTAAAAAATATTATTTATTATTTTTCTCTAAATTTTTAGTCCTTCCAACCCCACATATATATAGTTCCAAATTTAGATCCAAAGTTTTTTTTTTACACAATTTATATATGAAGCTAAAAACAAATAAATTATCAACATAACTAAATTGATAAATAATTAAATACCCTAAATATGTAGTCATAAATTTGATCAGCGTAAAGAAGAATATATTTATTGAAAAATATTAATTTCTTAAATAAATATTTATATTTTGAATAATTAGTTAATAGGTTTTTCTTTTTTGGAGAATACCTTGTGGAGAAAAAAAAGTTGAATGTGACATATTTACATTACTCCAAAGGCTCCTTAACATCCCTTCATTTTCTTGCTACTTACTCCATCCTCTTACTCCTTTTGACCCATTCTTTTCTTTATGCTTTGGTTCTACTATTCATGATTACTATTTCATAGCATCACCTTAGAGAGCTCAACCCAATGAACTTTTTTCCTACGAGATAACAATCATGTTACCAAGGGAAGAAGGGACCAACCTAATTACATAAAAGAGTTACATCAAATGATTCAAACCATGTGCAAGAATGAAATGAGTTGTTAAAAATTTGTTCTTTATTGTAATTTGTTTTATTCTATGTACATAGCTTTAGGATCTTCCCTTTTGTTAAGGCTGTTAAACGTGCTTTTGAAGAACATTCTGCATGCTAGCTAGTTGGTTGGCTACTTCCTATAAGTTTTTCCTTATTTGTTTTTTTTGTTTTGGTTAACACAACATACAAAATTCTATATCAAATAAACCTATTTATATTGCTAAAGTAGCAAGTTAACTCGTTGAATTTTATGATTTTACTAATGTAGATATTAATTTCGAGTTAATTTAGAAGTATTTCATCTGTTTTTATTTATAAGTAAAATTGTTGATGTATTTGGACCAAATACATCAATATTTTTGCTTATAAATAAAAACTGAGTGAGTAAACTTGAATTTTGGTAAACTCGAAAATAAAAATTGACATGATATGGTTTTTGGAATGCATAACACCCTTTATTGAAGTTTGAAGTGCATAAAGATCATCTTAGAGCGCAATGTGACGCTATAAATTCATTTACTCTCATATTTTTCTATTTAAGAGTGCAATAGAGGTCGTTATAGCACAATGTGCTCCTGTGTCAATCAGCATGCGCAATGCACCTAGTCCCTATTTAAGCTAAAAAAAATTTATTTTACAATGTTCTGATTTTTTTACTGCAAAAGAGGAAACAACTATACCGTATAGGATTTATGTGCAATTCCTTTCTTTTCTTGTATATTTTATCAAATACTATGAGTAGCTAATTCATTCATTGATTAGGATATAGATGAACCTCCTTGGATTTAAATAATTTTGATTTTTATATACTATTTATGCAATTATAAGTTGTTTGAGCATTCATTAATTTTTGTTCTTAATATTTTTCTGTAACTGATCATTGTAGAATTAAAATTAGGGATTGCTTCGTTATTGGTAAATAGGTTGTAATAACCGAAACTGAAATAGATGTTCATATTTTAATATTATTATGGTAATATGAGATAGTAATGTATCTCATTATGAATTAACGATTGTAAATGCATAAAAAATTAGACCACCTTAGAGATTAGGGGAGATTGTTATGAAAAAGAGATTTTGAACCAATAAATTAATCTTAGTCTAGTGGATTTGTTTGACATAATCAAATAAGTTAGATTATTAAAATACTGAATTAACAATTACAGAGTGAAAATGAGATGATTTGAACCCTGAATTGTTTTCTCAATATTGTTACTTCATCTAGTTAATTTTAATTCATGTGTACTAAAACAACTGATTATAAACTTTCTACTCATATTTTTGTTGTGTATTTAAATTAATAATAATCTCTTTGAAGATGATTTTGCTTATCATTATTAATAAATGAAAGATTTGATACATTAGTCAAAAGGTTGTCACTAAACTCTCAGTAAACTCAACGACAATCCGGTAAACTCATAGAATTTATTTTAATAAATTTTTAATTTTGCAATGAACGCGATAAACTCGGATAAACTTAAGTAAATATGAATATACTTGTACAAGTTTTTTTGACAAAGTACTTTATTTTTTCATCTCAATTTTTACATTTGGTTCATTTTTTCTTCTTTGTTGATTTGATATTGTTCATGTTAATTTTTCTCTGATAATTGAGTTGAAAGTTTGAATTATTAATACATTTATTGTATTATATAGCATGTAAGTCATGCAAATACTATTTTAATATAATATAAACTCGTACGAGTTGAGTTTACAAATCGAATTCAGGTAGACAAAACGAATGTACTTTAACTCTCAATTTTAACAAGTTTGATCTATATATCATATGAATGACAAAAACAAATTTTTAATCTTTTGTCTACAAGAATAAATCATTGCATTTCATTAACAATCAAAACTCAATAATTATAATATGCTAGAACATCAATAAAAAAAATCCAAACTAATGTCGTATTAATCACTTTATCTAGATTATAAGCACCCATAATTACATGGCATCATAGAGAATTCTACAAAATTAATTTTCCTTAAAGAAATTTTAAAGGAAATTCTAATACTTCATAAAAAGTTTAAAACTCAAGAATATAATTACGATGTACTGCAAAACTATTTACACCTTATAATCTATTTATAAAATCACATGTCAATTCATTCCTTTAGAGCTTTGGAATCAATACAGAAATCTTTGATCTATAAGATTACTTTCGTGATATTGTGTTTATGATTTCCCGTGGTTCATGCTAGCTATGGAGTTTCTAAGAATAAAAGCTATTAAATGTAATAATTTTATAGCATTTCTTTCTAAAGATGCTATCTAATGCCTTCATGCATAATTTTAAAGCACTTCTAAAATTAAGTGCTATTAAAAGCTTAATTTGGGGAAGTGTTGATCTATTCAAGTACGTTAGAAATAGTTTTTTTCTTGCATATAGTATTTGTAGGATTGTGAAGGACGGTTAGAGGATTACTATTCTCTTGATGTTTTAAAAACCTACTCTATGTGTTAAGTGAATAATTTCAACGATGATGATGATTGTTTATTATGTTGTAATAATAATAATAATAATAATAATAATAATAATAATAATAATAATAATAATAATAATAATAATAATAATTGAATTTGATGATTATAACAATTGAATGATGATTAAATTTAATCTTGATCTATATTGAATAAACTATTTTGACTGTCTTAGGTTAATCGATTTGATAATGTAGGCTAATCGATTAGTTGAACAAAATTTGAAAACAAGTTGTGAGCTAATTGACGAACAATAGTTGATTAAGGTGTTTAGCTAAACAATTAGGAAATGAATAGACTTTAAAAAGTAGTTGAAAATTAATTATAATCGATTAATTATGTTAGGTAATCGATTAGGTGATGATTATATTGGCTAAATAAGGTTATGTAACGAAGGGTATATGTTGAAATGAATTAGTAAGTAATTATATAATTAGCTCATGATAAGTAATTAATTAGTTATAGGTACTCAATCAATTAAGCAATTAATATTAGTAATGATAATATATCTATTCTAATAGTAATTAATGTTAATAATCAATATGATGATTATATGTTGTTAAAACTGGTATAACAAAGTCGAAAAAAATGAGAAACAGAAGAATCAGATACTCGGAATCAAAGTGATTTCGATCTTAATGTTATTCAATGGTAAGAATCGTTACAAGATTAGAGAGCAATCGTTACACGCTTAGAGAGAGAAACCACTGATTCCCAATGAATCAGTCCTCCAATTTCCTCTTTTCTCCAAAAACTCCTAACTGTCTCCAACTGATTACTATTTATAGTAATAGGTTTTGGTTCCCAAATTTCTAACAGAATAACAGCTAGCCTATTAACAAACTAACTAACTAACCTGAAATTTCTAAAAGAATAACAGCTAGCCTATTAACAAACTAACTAACTAACCTGTACATTCTTTTTATTCCTTCTCACATATACATTTCCAAACCTCGACTTATTCTTACTCCTATCAATACCCCCCCCCCCCCCCCCCCCCTAAAAGAATGACCTTGTCCTCAAGGGGAAAAGCTAGAAACTGCTCTTGCAATCTAGCCACACTTTCCCAGGTACTATCACAAGCAGGAAGGTCCTTCCACAAAACTAAAACTTCCACTGAGCCATTATGATCTTCACGCCATTTGACAATATCGATTGGCTCTACCTGAAGTTCATACTCTTCATTCAACATAGGAGGAAGAGGTTGGGGCTGTTGGTGCGGCTTTAAAGCTTTCTTCAATAGAGATACGTCGAAGACTGGATGAATTTTAGAATGATCAGGCAACAATAGCTTGTAAGCCACAGGACCCACCCTAGCTAGCACTTGATAAGGACCATAGAATCTTGCCGCTAACTTAGCATAAGGTCTTGAGGCTAAGGATTTTAATTTGTAAGGCTGCAGCTTCAAATAAACCCAATCACCCTTTGAAAACTCTTCGAATCTCCTGTGTTTATTGGCTTGGGCTCGCATCTGGTCCTGAGCCCTAAGTAGATTCTGCTGAAGTTCCTTTAAAATGTCATCTCTGGCCTGAACCAACTGATTGACCTCTTCAACCTTAGATGGGACAACACAACCCTTTATCAACAAGGGAGGATCTCTCCCATACACTACTTTAAATGGAGTCATGCCAGTTGAACTTTGGAAGGTAGTGTTATACCAAAATTCAGCCCATGCCAGCCAATCTAACCATTTCTTAGGTTTAGGTCCCACAAAACATCTCAAAAAGGTTTTTAAACACTGATTTATCACCTCAGTTCGGTCATCGGTATGAGGATGATAAGAGGTGCTCATTTTCAATTGAGTACCAACTGCTTTGAATAACTCCTTCCAGAAATGGCTTAAAAAAATAGGATCCCTATCAGAGACAATAGTTGAAGGGAAACTATGAAGTTTAACAACTTCTGAAATGAAGACATCAACAACTTCCTTAGCTGAAAATGGGTGGCCCAATGCAACAAAATGGGCGTACTTAGATAGCCTGTCTAGTACTACTAGAAGAGTGTCCTTACCCCTGATTCTAGGAAGACCCCCAATAAAATCCGTAGAAAGATCTATCCAAATTTGAGTAGGGATAGGTAATGGTTGCAGTAACCCTCCAGGACTTAGTGTGGAATATTTATTCCTTTGGCACGTATCACACTTTTCTACATACTTCTTGATGTCTTTTTGCATGCCCTTCCAATATAGAAATCTAGCAATTCGCTTGTAAGTTCTGAAAAACCCGGAATGTCCACCCATTGGAGTATCATGGCACTCAACTAAAATCATAGGAATTCAATTAGAAGCTTTGGAAATGACCAATTTCCCTTTATAAAATAGCAACCCTCCTTTCAGCTCAAAACCAACATGTGAAGTCGAAGAGATTACAAGATCTTGCATGAACTTTTGCCACTTAGAGTCTTGTTGAACCTCCTGTATCCAATTCTCTGTTTCCTCACTGGTTAGAACAGACATAGCTGAATACATACCCTACCTAGAAAGAGCATCAGCAGCAGTGTTTCCATTTCCAGGCTTATATTGAATTTCAAAATCCAAACCAATCAATTTGACAGCCCATTTGAATTGTTCATCCGTAAATAACCTCTGCTCTGTCAAGAATTTAAGACTTCTTTGATCAGTCTTAATAATGAAATGCCTTCCCAAGATATAATGTCGCCACCTCTGTACAACTTGGACTGAAGTCATTAGTTCCCTTTCATAGGCTGACTTTAATTGGGATTTAGGAGATAACCCTTGGCTCCAAAATGCTAATGGTCTTCTCTCTTGCATCAGTACAACCCCCAATCCCTTGTTGGATGCATTAGTCTCAATAACAAACACTTTGTTAAAATCTGGTACTGTTAGCTTAGGTAAGTCAACCATGCAGATTTGAGACTCTGAAAAGCGGAACTAGCCTGTTCTGTCGATCTGAAGCTGTCTTTCTTTAGTAGATTAGTGAGAGGTTTCACTAGCTTGCCATAATCTCTCACAAACCTCCTGTAGTACCCGGTTAAACCCAAAAAACCTCTTAACCCTCTAACATAAGTTGGGACTGGCCAATCTTGCATGGCTGCAACCTTAGATTGATCAGCTGATACACCTTCACCTGAAATTATGTGTCCCAGGTATTCCAAACGCAATTGACCAAAGCTACATTTTTTCTGGTTGGCCGTGAGTGAATTATGTGCTAACACCCCTAATACTTGTCTCAAATGAGAAATATGAGAAGACATATCGATGTTGTATACTAGTATATCATCGAAGAAAACTAGGGCAAACTTCCTCAAAAATGGTTTCAATACCTCATTCATCAATGCTTGAAATGTTGAAGGTGCATTGGTAAGACCGAAAGGCATTACCAAGAACTCATAATGGCCTTCATGAGTTCTAAAGGCAGTTTTTCCACATCCTCCTCCCTCATCCTGATTTGATGATAACCAGCCTTTAAATCCAGCTTAGAGAACACACTGGCTCCGTGTAATTCATCTAGTAGTTCTTCTATAATGGGAATGGGAAACTTGTTAGGGATGGTAATGCTGTTTAAAGCTCTATAATCCACACAAAACCTCCACCCGCCATCTTTTTTCTTTACCAAAATCACATGACTTGAATAAAGGCTGATACTAGGCCGAATTACCCCAACTTGCAACATTTCCCCCACTAATTTTTCAATTTTTGACTTCTTATAATGAGGACATTTGTATGGTCTCACATTAGGAACTTCAGCGTTATCTTTTAGGTGAATAGCATAATCATGCCTTCTACTAGGCGGTAGCCCTTGAGGTTCTTGAAACACTATTTCAAATTCTTGTAACACCCCCAACAGCTCTTGTGGTACAGAATTCAATTTTTTGGAATTTGGTTCTCAATGCAATGCAGCAACAGCCCTTCACCCTCTTGCTTCAGTAGTTGCATAAAAGCCCCAAACTGCGATTGAGTCTTTGCCAAGGATGGATCTCAACAAATCTTGACCCACTGTTTGCCTTTTTTCAAAGATAGCTCCAGCTTCCCAAAATCAGCTTTCACCTCTCCCAAGCCGGCTAACCAATCTAATCCCAAAACTATATCAACTCCTTTCAACCCAAACAAGTAAAAATCTTGCTCTACTTCCACGTTCTGTACCACTATCCGTAATTTCTTACAATGTCCCTGACATTTTACCTTGTGACCATCCCCTACTTCTACAGTGTAAGTGGGTGTTTGTTCCACCACTATTTGTAATTGAGATACAATTTCATGTGATATGAAATTGTGTGAAGCCCCACAGTCTATTAAAATGATCACAAGTCTCCCATATAACTCCCCTGTAATTTTCCAAGATTTGGATGAAGTTAAGCCTGCCATGGAACATAAATATAATTGAATAGCACTATATTGTTTTACCACCAATTCCTCACTGTCTTCTCCCTCACTACTATCTTCCTCCTCCATTATAATCATCCTAAATTTCTTTTTCTTGCATCTGTGCTCCCTAGAATAGGGCTCATCACACCTGAAACATAGCCCTTTTTCTCTTTTTCCCCTCATTTCTTCTCGGGTTAACTGCTTGAACTCTTACCCTCTATTTCTAGATCTTTCACTCATATTAACAGATCCAGAATTACTTGCTACACTACCACTAGCAGCTATTTCAGATTTCTTATCAGCAACACTTCTTGAATCCATAGCCACTACCTTGCTACTAGAATTATTTCTTGTAAAACTAGTGGGTCTAGAGTAGTAGCTATCCCCTTTCCTCTTTAAAATCATATTCTTTTGTTCTATCATTAATGATTTCTGAATAACAGCAGTGATATTTTGAAGTTCGAATAACCATACCTCAACTTTAATTTCTTCTTTCAAGCCATTTAGAAAAATCCCTTTAGCAAAATCTTGGTCAATAACCTTCAAAGCCCCTATGTATTTTTCAAATTCCTCAACATACTCATCAACACTCCTCTCCTGTTTCAAGGCAAGTAACAACTCATAAGGATTCTGAATCATTGATGGTTGGAAGCGTCTTACCACAGCAATTTTGAAGCTTTCCCATGTTGGAGACAAATTGCACCTTTCCCACCATTGGTACCAACTAAGGGCTCGTCCTTCCAATGCAACCATGGTGGCTTGCATCTTTTCTTCGTCAGTGACATCTCTTAGGGCAAAGTATCGCTCCAGCCTTTGGACCCACCCAAATGCGTCATCTCCTGAAAAAATAGGGATCTCCAGCTTCCTCCATCGATCACAATTGTTTTTTCGTTGACGATTATTGTTTTCTTCTTCGCTCTCGCCTCTGTCTCCAACTGAAACATTTTCACCAGAAACGCCCAATTTGGTAGCTATAGCGGCTAACAAATCCTCAGTTCTCTTCATCCGTGACTTATTCATTGCGAATCGCATGCGCATTTCTTCTCGTTCATGGCACAATTCTTCCCATTCTTGATTCCAACTATCGTCGTCTCTCACCATCCTTCTTGTAGAAACCATAAGTGCAACAGATCGCAGTGGAAGCAATTTCTCAGGGCACCACGATCGGTGCTCTAATACCAGTGTTAAAACTAGTAAAACAGAGACGGAAAAAAAATGAGAAACAGAAGAATCATATACTCAGACCAAAGTGATTCTGATCTTACTGTTATTCAATGGTAAGAATCGTTACAAGATTAGAGAGCAATCGTTACAAGCTTAGAGAGAGAAACCACTGATTCCCAATGAATCAGTCCTCCAATTTCCTCTTTTCTCCAAAAACTCCTAACTGTCTCCAACTGATTACTATTTATAGTGATAGGTTTTGGTTCCCACATTTCTAACAGAATAACAACTAGCCTATTAACAAACTAACTAACTAACCTGAAATTTCTAACAAAATAACAGCTAGTCTATTAACAAACTAACTAACTAACCTGTACATTCTTTTTATTCCTTCTCACATATACATTTCCAAACCTCGACTTATTCTTACTCCTATCATATGTTGACATGTATGATGATATATGTGATGACTGCGAATGATTGATAACAATGTTAAATATATTACAATGAGCATAATTGCATAGATGAGTTGCAGCATGCCTACCAGTGATGTTGATAATGATCATTATGTGTCGAACATGTATTTATTGCATCATAAATGAGACATGTCAAGAGTTATTCCGTGATATAATTAGAGTATATGACGAGGAGACTTTGGGAGTGTTATTAATAGTAAAGTGTTACGTAAATGCGAGATATATATTATTTGTATGTTCTTATTGAATACTAAATTAAACTGGTTGGACTCTTCAGTTCACGAAGTAAGAGGTGGTTTCTCTATTATATTTGCCAATAGGTTAATTTTATGAGTCAAAATTAGTTGATGATATTTATACATAATATTGTAAATGTTGACTACCACATCATAATTGAACTGTAGACCATATCTGTTTAAATTGATTATGCCATGATTAAATTGTTATCAATATCTATTTAAATGTTTGTGTTATTTGAGATGTATGACTATGATATGATTGCAAGTGTTTGAATTGGAATTCTCACCATACAACCAATTCAGGAATACTACGGTGAATAGAACTTCGTCATATATTTTAGAATTTGAAGTATGTGTATTCTAGTTTATATTACTTTGACCATGTAACTCTGAATTTATGATTATTTGTAAATGTGTGTGTGGTTAATAATTTTTAACATTGTATTAAAGGACATATTTTGTAAAGTAATAACTTTAAAATATAAATTACGTGTTTGAAAGTTGATTTTTTGAAAGGGAGAGTTTGGAATGACAAGTATATATCTTGAAATAAATTTGTTTTAAAAAAATATTTAAACGACCAAAATCATATTATATACTCATGTATCCTGTTGGTTTCTTTTTTTTTTTTTTTTTTTTTTTTTTTTTTTTTTTTTTTTTTTTTTTTTTTTTTTTTTTTTTTTATAAATATCAATACACATTAAAATATAGACTTAATCATCTAACGTCTTCTTCAAAATCCAACTTACACACACTTAGTGAACCCTTTAGAAAACCAATGAAGATATACACCTCATGTAGCTAGCTAGCTTCAAACTTGTCTTATCTAACTCGAGGAAACGTCAAAGCTCAAATATCTTCAAATCAAAGTAGACTTTTGGTTTCTCAATTCACATTCCTTTGGTGTCTTAAAATCCAAAGTTATCGAAGAACATCTATTAATAAAATTGGGTGAAGAAGTATTTGAAGCTTCACCCCACCAATTCTTAGGCAATCCCCAATACCATCACCTCACTCTCTCTAGCTAGTCCACTTTTTAAAACTCAAAATTTGAACTATTATATTAAAAAATATTGAGCTTGCTATAACTTTTTTTTTTTACATAACCAATATATATTTTTTAAGGAAAATCAAAATATTTTTGAAAACTCAAAAAATCATAATTTTAAAAAAAAAAATTAAAGATTTAACTTCAGTCCACATTCCACTCGTGATTTATTTCAAAAAAATTAAAAGAATTAATTTTATCTTTGGATATTTGAATTTTATGATATTTTGAAAAAAAGACATATCAAAAGATAACGTTTTCGAAATAAAAATTATTCTAGAGAAATAAAGTTTTGAAAACTCAAATGTGGTATAGGAGGACTAATTAAGAGATATAAGGGAGAGTTTTCTAAGATTAATTCCCCTTAAGAAAATTAACCAATCCCAATAAAATGAATAAAAAAGGCCCAACATGATAAAGGCCCAATTATTTTTAAGCGATTTGAGTTACACCTCTCAAAACATGATATAAATATATACAAAAATATATTTTTAAAAATTACCCTTACCTTTATACTCTTATTTCCATATTTTATACCAATTACCTATTTTGTCTTTTTTATTTTTATTTTTTAAAAAATTTATCTGACTAAATCTAATTGAAGTAAATTTTTTTGGAACTCCAATTAAATTTAGTTGAGTTATTTATTTATTTATTTATTTTAAGTTTTTCGGAACTCCAATTAAAAAATAATTAAAAAAAGATAAATTAAATAATTTATATAAAATATGGGATAAGAGTATAAACGTAGGAGTATAGAATTTTTTTTTAAATATATATTAAGAACTCCATTCCTCCATCATATCTAGGCATGTAAATGTTGAGTTTGGTTCGGTTTTGGCAAAACAAAATCTGAAACTACTACTACTATTTGAAAATGATTTTTTTTCAATGGTTTTTGTTTAAAATATATTTTTTTCCTAAAAAAAATTATCCTGCAATAAATTAGAGAGAAATGAGTTTGAATTTTTTCAATTTAAATTATATTTTTAATGTTATTTATTAAGTTAAAAATTTATATCATTTAAATTATGTATGTAAAGTTATACACAAAGTTAAAATCATTTGTAATTTATAATATGAACTTTTGTTTTGTGAAACAGTTAAATTAAAGTCAAAAGTTGAAAGAAAAAGTATGTGAAGGAGTATCGAATTTGATGAGATAAATTTAAAATTTTGAAATTCTAACTGAGAGAAGAATGAAGAAATGGATGTGAGAAGAAAATAAAATGAGTAATTTATCTTCAAATTTAATGACGAGTCAATTTTAAAGATAGATATTCTACGTTATTTGTAGACATGTGTTATTATAGATAGATATATAATAATAGCTAGGCAATAGATTACTTAAAATGCTATCGGTCATGTGTCCAATAAATAATTAAATAAGATTAATCATCTGACTATTAGTATGCATGTTTAATATTTTATATATAAAAGTGAAAAATCATAATATTTGAATTTTAATATATTTTATAAATTATATACAAGATAAATATTTAAATTTGATATATACAATGATATAATGTTACTCTATTTTTTTATCCTAATATAACTTTTTTTTTATATATGCAATACTTTATAATATAAAATAAAATACTATATTTCATAAAATTTGCATTCTAGTTGAAATTTGACTCATAAGAATAATATTAAGCTTTTAATATTAAAAAAATTGCACTATAGTTGAAACATATTATCCTTTAGACTTCAATATGCAAGAGAAGATTAATTTGAAATTTCAACTCCGACATTTCTTAGTTGATGCTCGTCAAGAATTAAATTTGAAGAATATATCAATTATCCAAGAATTGTGTTCAAATTTAGTTGCAACTGAAAAGGCGCAAAATTTCTACTTGATTGATAAACTACTTCGTCTTATCATGACTCTTCTGGTTTCTACTGCCATAGCTAAAAGGTCTTTTTCAGCAATAAAAATATTAAGTCTAAGTTATAAAACAAGATGGAATCTCACTTTTTGACATATAGCATGACAATTTATAATGAATGGTGGAGCTGAGTTAGGCATGAGCTGAATGATGAAGTTGAGCTAGACATGAGGCTAATAGTGGAGCTAAGTCAGGCATGAACTGAATGGTCGGACTGAACTAGACATGATATGAATGGTGGATATGTGTTAGAGATAACATGAATGGTCAAAGTGAAATAATAGAGTCCAAATTATATGGTCGTCCATACCAGTCCAAAATCCACCGAACGTCAAAATAATTAAGATATAGGCGTTTGTTCTTTAGACCAATAGACATTGGTCCCCTAATTAATATGCCTAAACTACTTTAAAGTGTATAGGTTCTCACTTTTAGGGATTAAAATTATTAATGGTCCTAAATAGAGTCGAAAAAATGGGTCGGACGAAAAAAAAAACCCAAGAAATAGTTAGGTTTGGATGAGAAATTTTGGGTTCGATTCTCTATCCATACTTTTTAGTCTAGCCTAAAGTCTAATCAGGTTAACCCGTGCTAGAAGCCGATAAGAATAAAATCTCAAATGCAATTTTAGTTTTCCCCCATCCATTTTATCAACTCTACAATTTTATTTTCCTATTTTATCCCACAATTTTGATCCTCCCGTTTTCAAAATAATTAGTCTCGTTTTTAATTTGAGATTTAATTTGGTAATATGACAAACTAATATCTTTTTAAATAAAAAATAATAATTTCAATTTTTTTCTTTAAAAATTATGATAGTTAAAAACATTAAAATTACTATTTTTTGTTTTAATAATTTGCAGAAAATAAAAGCACACAAATTTCGGTGCTTATTTTTTTTTCTGAAAAAATAATCAAAAAGTCACAAATTTTTTGTCTCAAAGAAGAGTAGAGAAAAGTAATTTTAAAAAAATAATGGTAAAGATATTTTGTGATTTTTTTAATTTTTTAATTTTTTTAATTTGAAATATTTAAAAATAATAATAATAATTTTTTTTCAGAAATTATTATAAAATATTATTTAATTTAAATTTAACATCATCACGTGCACGTCAATTTAAATAATTGTCATATTACTAAATTAAAAAAATATATATAATTAAAATTGCGAGAGAAAATAAAAGACCGAAATTGTTGAGTATACATACTCTGCCCCACCGGACCATAAAAACACTGAAATATAGGCCCATTTTATGTTTAGCTATTATCTTCTCACCCAATACCAAGACCTATTGTTAATAATTAAAAAATAATAATTACTAAAAACTAAAACAAAAGGAAAGGAACGAGAATCCAAAGGAAAGCAAGGCCTATTTTACTCATACTTAGACTTTTTTTTTCTTGTTTTTATAATTTCATTTTGTGGCTTCAGTTTTTTTTAGATGAAATATTAAAGAAATATATATATAATTGTAAACTTTAATCTGACACATAATATTTAATTTAATAATATCAATATTTTCCACTTAAAATAGATTTTATTAATGTGGCTTCTTTTTTTTATAATAGCTCTTCAATAATTTTAATTACATCTTAACTTCTTTACATTGTATATAAGTGTATTCATGTCTGAGTTGTTAGGTTTAATATGGTTACTGTAACATTAATTTATTTTAATATGGTCTAAATCAGTTTTTTAAGATTAAAAAAAGATTGTATTAATTGGGCCAACCTAAAAACCCGTAGCCCACAAATGGTCAGAATTGGACATCAACATTTAAGCATGTTTTCCTCTCAGACTTTTTTGGCTCAACCCGAAAAATCGCAAACCCATTACAGGCCAAACTCGTTGTAGGCCGAATAGTCCATTTGAACAACTATCACAACATCTTAAAAAAGAGGAACACTAGCAACACACTCACATACATTTTTTGATTGGTTAAAAGTTATACAAGTCCTACTAAATTAGATGAGTCACATATGTATTTAATAGAATCTATATGTATTTTAATCAATAAAAATTGTGTATTAAAAAATGTGTTGTTAACATTATTTTTTTAAAAAAGTATATGTTATTTTAAGCCATTCGATAGTGTAAACTAAACTCTTTTAAAACCACACTTCTTCTTAGAGTAAACTAATAGTAATTGTGCACCACACTCCTCGTGAGAGTTAAAATTATAAGGACAAACATTCATTCCACATTATTTTAACAGATTAATAAATTTATAAAAATTAAACTATAAAAGTAGTATATGTAAAAGAGAGGTTGTCTATTATGAAGCTAGTCTAATATTGGTCTTTTAATAAATTTTAGGTTGAAATTAGTTTCTTTTTAATTGTGTGTAAGCATACACTATGATGAAGAATTTTTAACAACTTGAAGTTAGTCTTAAACTATTTATTTTAGATTTTGAAATTGAAACTCTATTTCTTTGTTTATATCATTGCTCAATTCGATAAGTTTCATTAATGTATACATTGTTGATTACTCATTGGTTGTCGAAGTCTCACTTGCTATTTTTTTTATAAAAAAAACTAAATAAATTTTGTACTGGCATGTTTTGCATCGTTTAGATAGTTCATACTCTTTCTTATTATCCTAGATGTCAGCTTTTGAGGCCAAACACTTTAATTCTTTGTTGTGTGATTATCCAAACATATGTTATCCCTTCAGAAGTTGCACTAATTCTGACTTGCATCACTTGTAATTTATGCATACACTGATGTAATTTTGTTTGGTCGTTTGAACTTTTCTAACTACCATATGCAAATTTTATCCTTTGCTAGCCCCTTTTAGCCTTGCCCTTTTATTTTGATTACTAGCCATTACAAGGCAAAGACTTGACTTTAGTTAAATCACCTTACTTTGAGTTAGGTAGAAAAAAAAATTATCATCTTGATAAAGTTTTAAGTTTGGGGTGGTGATTCTCAATAAAAAAAAAAAGAAAAAAATTAAAAAAAAAAGGAAAAAAAACAATATAGTTTTAGTATATTGATAAGTAACATCTTCTTAGTTCTTCTGTCAATGGTTGAGAATGTTCACCATAAAATATGGAGAGAGAAAAAAAAATAAAAGAGGGAGAATAATTTAAAAACGTATGTCTAACTCCAAGTAGTAAAACCTACTATTTCAAAATGTCATACCCTTACCTAAGCCTCATTACAACCCGAAAGTCCTCCAAAAGTGTATGTGTTTGCTGCATTGTGATTGCTAACTAGAATTTTTTTCAAACCTATGGTAGCGTGATACTATTGAGACAAAATCTCTCAAATGATTTTAATGATAACAAAATTACTTAAGAGATTATGATTGTGGTTAATGGCTAACATGTGCTCTTGAGTGTATTCATATAAGAAAATAAGTTATTAATCATTAAGGCAAAAAGAAGGAAAATATGATTCAAATCTGAGGATGGAAAATGTTGAGGATGGAAATTGCTGCAATTGAAAACCGTGAAGATGGCCTGCAAATTGAAAAATCTTTAGATCTGCACAATTTGTGCCCTCACCAGAACAAATGCTTTTATTCATTAAAGAAATGCACAACAATGTCAAACAATGAATAAATAAAGTATTTAAAATCAAAAGTTAGAAGGTCAAAGGAAAAAGATGAATATAGCCAGATCTAGAATCCAGAGGATGGCAGACTAGACTGAGGATAGTTCAGCAAAGTTGAAAGCAACCTATCAAACATGTGCAAAGGCTAAAATCAGAACATTTATTGTGCTTGCACGAATGAATACATAAAGAAGTCAAATTAAATAAAGGCAACAACAACAAGCCAAAAATGTAAGATCACATGTTGCTGCCAGATCTGATCCTCGGACTAGAGGATGACAGACCTATGTAATAGGGTGGCTTTCTCTCTCTTGTCAACATCACCTCAAAAGCTGAAATCAACCTATACCTTAAAGTTTTCGAAAAGGTTGTAGCTCACATGGTCAAAGTAACAGCTTTGCACTTATGATAAAAGAGAATAGACAAGGACTTGTCAAGATCAAGTTACAAGACAGTTATGCATGCGCGAGGATGGCTGCTGCTTGGGCTAGAAAAGACTCAATGGCAGTTCTGTAATTATGATGAAAAATTTGGAACGTTTGAATTAAGTTCCAACGGTCATCAAAGAGCTTGAACCTCTATAAAATGCAATCAAGCTCTCTATCAGATGACACACAACACAATTGCATAAAAAGATCAAGCATCTTAAAGCTATCAAGAGAAAACACTCATCCTCACTTCATACTTTCTGTGATCCTACATTATATCTTTGTAAATTCTTTGAGAAAGTATTAAGTATCAATCACTCTCATATCACTTTGTAATTTCCTTGTGAGTTACACTTGGAAATATTTGAAAATTGATTGTAAGCTTGGTGAAGCTAAAGAATACACATATTGTAATCATCCTCAGCGTGAGGTTGATCAGTTTGAAAGTTAGTGAAATATCAAAAGGGTGTGAGGACTGGACGTAGCCATCTTTAGGCGAACCAATATAAAATTGTGTGTGTCTCTCTCATATTCTTCTCTTACTCTTTTGCTCAAGTCAAAACTGAAGGGTTGAAAAAACCTATCCTCGGACTTACCATCCTCAGCGAGAGGATAGTTTTAAAAACTCTTGAAAACTATTTTTAAACTCTTGAAAACTATTTTTAAACAGCAAAATCCCTATTCAATCCCCCCCTTCTAGTGATATTTAGCTACATCAGATACATGTTCTAGGATTTGAGTGGTAAATTCATAACCCTTTTTAAACGCTTGAGAGAAATTTTGGTGAGATTGTGTGAAGAGAGAGTTGAACTTGATGACTAAATGTTAAAGTGTACAAATTGTGTGGTTTTTTGTAAGCAACTATGGAGCATGATGAATGTTTTGTAGTAGATGAAACTTTGAAAATTGAGTTTGATTTGATTTGAGAAATTGAGTTTATGTTTGCTTTTAATTGTACCAAATATGAAATTAATTGTTTCTTGGGGAAAAACAATAGACTAAGTTTAGGGTTGTGATAACTATTCATCATACACATGTTTTCATTGTTTTTTTGTCTTATTTATCTTTTATTCATTGGTTAATTTAAGGAGTTATTTGATATATATATATATATATATATTATTTTAGTTCTTTAATTTAATGAAATGTTTATGTTCTTATTTTCTTGATTAAGTAGAGTTTTCTTAGTTTTGTGTTGTAACCTTGTGTTTTAGTGCAGTGCTGAATTTTGGTGAAAAATCAACATGATCTATGTTGAGTATTTCAGTCATATTTGGAGTTGTAAAAGTTCAATTGGAGTCAAATCAAGTGCAAATGAAAGCTATGATCCATAGCTACAACTTTCAAACAGACACCAAAACCCAATTCAGAATCAAAAGAGGAGAAACACACAGAAAATGTCAAACAAAAGAAGTTGTGCGTCTAAAGTGCAATAGCTGCGCCTGGGCCGCATTTCCACCCTTTTGAATCTGTCGAGTCATGCTTGAAGCACAAAAGCTGTGCATGGGGATCGTGGCACGCGACATCATTCATTAAAATGCATTGTTTTTCACTTTCTAGGTATCTATTTGACAATTGAGAAGTTTGAAGACTTGTGCCATAACATAGAAACTCAAAGTCAACCGTTTTTAATACCATTTGAGCAGTTTTACCAAGAATCATTCATAAATCTTTCTTGTAATTCTTCTCTAATCTCTATATTTTCTATCTCTGTAATGAGTAACTAAACCCTATTTGTTAGGGATGAGTGTAACAAGATGAAATCCTTATTTTTCTTATTTGATTTCAAGTTATGTAAATGAGTTTATTGAATTATTTTTCTCATATATGTGCTTAATGTTTTTTATTGCTTGATCAACATTAAAATGTTCTACAATTCATATTTTGAAACGGAAGTGGACTTTACGAATGCTTGAGATGAGAAATTCATGAATTTGTAGTCTAGGGATAGATGCAGGTCATGAAACCAATTAAATTAGTTGCAAAGGTAATAATTTAACAAGAGAACTCTTGTACACTGAGACTTAATTCTAATATTAAATCCACTAAGGAATAAGGGGTTACTTTGGAATTAAAGGTTATGTCATTAAGACATTAGGGCGAGAATAATAAAGAGAATTCGGTAATAATTCAATAAAGAAATTCAGTAACTATGATCAAATTAGACACCAAGGTTGGATTCGAACTGAAACTCATCCCTAAAATTTTTCTTGGTATAAAGGATCAATTTTATTCTTGTTGTTAATTTTAAATATTATTTCAATCAATTCAGAAACTTTTTGTTTAGTTTTAGTAATCAAATATAATTCAATAGTAAAACGCAATCCTTGAGTTCAACACTTAGTACTACCATTTTAATTATTATTTGCAATGATTCACCACACTTGTTGAAACGCTATCAAGAGACAATAGATGTTTGAACAAGGATGCATATTTTTCGTTGATCAAAATAGGAAAGTAAAGGTAGATATGGAAACAAGAAGGAAAACCCAATCTAGACGACTTAAAAACATTGTGCCGGAAGGCAGACACACGCGCCTAAGCTCGAGGCTGTTGGCGGTGGCGCGTGGAATGAACACAGAGGATCTTGAAGGCACATTTTGGTATAAAAAATCTAGGTTGTGTAGATTGAGAGGTTCTGCACACAATGGAAGTGGTTGTGTTGGAAAACTTGCTGGAAAACTTTTCCATCAGCGACAACAGATGGAAGGAAGCAGTTGACGGCTGATCTTGAAGGTAGTAGGTGTAATTGTTGCCCAAAACCTGAATACGACGGAAAATTTGAAACTGCGAGGTTGAGGCACGATTGAACGACTAAGCAGCAACTGAGAAGCGTCAAAACGTGCCGTCACACGATGTGGAAACGATGATACATGAGATCTACTTGCATGAGAGATTAACAACGCATGAGAGCACATGTGACAGCTTTTGGTAACACGCTTTTGGGTATGACCTGATCTCGAGATGATGCCGTTGCTCGCCGAAAATAGTGGTCGCGATGATAATGGTGAACTGAACAAAAAACAAGTGAAACATGTCGGAATGTTGGAAAAAAGTAACTATGATTATATTTTCTAACTATTGAGAAATCGACAACGGAATAGAGGCGAGATCGTTCAAGGAGAATCGAAATAAGCTATAGATACCATGTTGAAGTTGTGAGATTTTAGAGAAAAGGAGAAAAGAAAGTAATAAAGGTTTGAATGTTATTGATAATAGTTTTATGCTAACTTGATTACAAAAGACTTATATTAATAACTATTTATAAAGAGACATAGACTTAATCCTAAATTATGAACAAATAAAATAATAATAATAATAATAATGAAATATATTCTAAGATATCTCTATAATTATAAATGGATCATTAAAAATATTTAAAAATAATATAATATAATATAATATAAAAAATATTATAAGATATTTTCTAATATTCTAACGGTATCATTTAAAATATTTCAAACCATAATATTATTCAAATCAACATTGTTGTAGTAAGCTTTGACGTCTGGAAGGAAAAAACGACGAAATTAACAATACTAAAAAATTCCATCCCTTTTAAAAACTACTAGCTAATATATAGATAGCTACGAAGTCATTGACAAATTAGTTTAAAGATATAATTTATATGTACTATAAATAGTGTAAAGTATTTTTATAATGTCAATCATTAACAACTTATAAAAATAATATGTACCACAATAAGTTTTTTAGTTTAAAATAAAAACAATATGTAATGATAGTTTTATTCAGGTGAGCATGCTTGATTAAACAAAACAAATAAAATAAGGGTGGTTGGAATATGGTCATCAATTATAACTCATTTTCAATTCCCTATTCTTCTAAAAAAACAAATTGAGATGATTCATCGAAAGGCTAATCACATCATGATTTGCAATTGCCTGGACCCATATGGCTGCAATTAGTCACCTAACGTATTCACGTAGGATGATTGTGTGGCGACATCATATTTTCCGAACTCAAAATCTCTGGTGGTGTGAATATATATAATCGGCGATGGCAAAAAATCTACTGCAGGATCGTGTCAAAATTTTTTTAAGTTCAATTTCGATTTTAAAAGTTGGATCCATAATAAAACAAATTTAAAAATTTAAACAATTTTATTTAAATTATAAATAATATTTCATTACAATATTAAATAAATAATATTAACTTCCTGACTATTTAAAAATAATTATTTTTCTAATATTTTATATATATAAATAAATTTTGAGTACAGTCACTATGCGAAAAATAAGTACAATCTTTTTTTAAAAAAATAAACGTAGTATCTAGCGCTGTAAAAAGATTTAACAACGCTTTTTAAAATAAAAAAAACGCTATAAAATAGGTGGCAAAATTTTGAAGCCCCGTAAGCCTCGTGGAGAGGTCGGCCCCTAGTTACGAAAGATTTTAATTGATTAGTCAAATACTTGACTTAGCTTTAGATATCTAATTGATGTGATTTTTGATTTGTTAGAAAACTTAGATAATTATCTACAATTTCTCTTTTAAACTCTAGAGTAAAATCAACATATTTATTGGTGGAAAATGGCCTTAAAATTGATGATGTGAATAGGATTAATGGGCCAAAGTTTTTTATTGTGTTAATTTAAATTAAAAAAATAATGAATTGATTTATGATAAATAAGTGGTACATAAATGGAGCACAAAACGGAGTGTAAAAGAACTTTATTAGTGTAAAAGAAGTCACTCTTGATTTATGTTGCAGATGTAACTTTTGAGTTTCTTGTGTTAGTATTGTAACCACATTTTAATTAACTTTATTAATGTAATTAGTCTAGTCATTAGACAAGACAATTAGTGCAATAACTAGGAATTGATGTTAGTTTATGGTGATTTTTGTCTAACTTGTAATGAGCCAAAGAAAGTATTTTCTTTATATAGGGGTGTTACCTAATAAAAAAGGGTACAAATTTTGTATTTTGTGAGAGTTTTTTTCTTTTTGGTTATAGATTGGACCATCCTTTTAATTTTATCAAGAAATTATATTTCTTTGTGGCGATCATTCACTTTAAGACTTATCATTTCTTCTTCATAGAAATAAGAGTGTGGCGCCATTACATTTCTATCATCTTCATCTTTATTATTTTTTTCTTGTTACAATTTTCATATTTTTCAATAATTCCAAATATATGTGTGTGTAATGCCAATGATATATGCACATAGATTGACAAACCATTAGATGTTGTACCATAATTTTTTTCCAACTAATTAAATTGTAATAATCATAATATGTTGGATTTTATGTTTACTGTCGGTGTAATTATCTTCATAAAATCAAATCAAATCTTCATTATAATTATTAATCTTGAAATTAAAAAAAAAAATAGAAATATAAATTTAAATTAAAAGTGATAAGATCAAGGTTACAAAAAATTAAAAAATTACAATCAATAGAATGGAGTCAATGATATTACAAGGGTATGAAATGAAAAATAACAAACAAAATGATACATAATAAAACTAAATCAATAGAAATAATTAGATGTTGCAAGTGTTTGGAACAAAAATAAAAAGACAAATCGATGGGTCAAGCGAAGAAAAACTTTATAAATACACATTTGTTTGTCAAAAAGAGAAAATGTTTTTTTGTTTGAAATTTGATACTAAGTCACTTAAAAAAAGACACACACATAAAGAACGAGAAGAAGATGGAAAAATGTAGCATAAAAAAAACAAAGAAACAATTCTTTATTTTTTTACAAAAAAATCTTCATCTTTTCCTATAGTTTTGAGGTGAATATTTTTTTCTCTGGTACAATAAATCTGTTTGTTCATTATTATCACCTTAAAGTCATTGTTTTTATAAAAATCTGAGCAAAAAGAAGAAATAGGTAACAATGAAATGTTGTACTAAAATACAAATAAAGGTTATCACCCTTGGCGCCATTGGAGCAACGACTATACATGTAATTGCCATGATACACGATCCTGCATGGACATCGCACGGCCAAGGGCTACCTGATTTTCCCCCTTTTGGTTTGTTCCTCTCTCTCTCTTTTTCTTTATTTTTTCTTCTTCTCCCTTTCTTTGCGGTTCTCATAGCCAACACTCCTTTTCTTCCTTTATTATTTTTTTTTCTTTTTTCTTTTTCCCTGTCTCTATGATACTTGCCACCCCACTCCTTCTTTCCTTTGTGCTTCTAGTTAGGTTTAGGTTTACTTACATTTTTGTTTTCTTTATTTAAATATATATTGGGTTCTAAGTCCTTTTGTTTTTTTTAGCATCAGACCTTCAATATTCTTTTATTAACAAATCCAATTTTTTTTATATATTATGTTTAATCAGTTTCTAGAAAATATTAAATCTTTTAAAAATAATAAACCTTTTAACAAATGTTAATTAGATAAGACATCTTTTATTATTTGAGATGTTATCATACAATTTGTACAACTTGATAATTCTAATCTTCCTTTTTATAGTAAATTAATCTAAAATTGACTTTTAAATTTGTTTAATTAGATGTGACATATTTTTAATTTTTGAGTTGTTAAGACACAAATTTTACAACTCATTAATTTTAAAGCTCATTTTCATAACCAAAATCATAAAACTATTATTAAATGAGTAAATTAGATATGACATATTTTTAGTTCTTAAGATTTTAAGGTAGAGTCTTAGAACTCACATTTTAAAATAATTATTCAAATCAAATCAACTAATATGGAGAAACAAATAATAAAAACTTTTTTCCTCTCTCTATTTTGAGTATTATTTCAGCGTTATATTTATAAAAAAAAGTATATCCTCATTTAACTAATATGGAGAAATAAATATTCTAAAATTAATATAATTTTTTTCATAATTAATTATATATAACCGTATTTTAACGGATATCATAGGATGCTAATACACTCTCAAGCATAATCGATTCCAAAATCTTAAATCTAATTTCAAGGACTAATTTTTTTTTTATTTTTTTTCTGTTCTTAAGAATTTCCTATTAAATTTGAACTAACCATTGAAATTTTAGACCGTGACACATTCATTTGAGTAATCATCTTGAACCCAAATTTTTGTGTTCTTGTTTTTATCATATTTATTTTAGTTTTTCCTCAAGCAAATAACCACTTAGCATCACCATCTTCTCCTTTTATGCCAATAATTTTATTCTCCATTTCTAAGGTGACTTCCTCCGGAATAAGTGTTTGTTTCCAAAAAATTATTTTGTACACTAGATTTTCAAAGGAGGGTGGAAGTGAACATAGTAACATAACCGCTTGATCTTCTTCACTTATTTCAACATCAATTCTTTTTAAATCAAAAACAATCTTTTTGAATAAAGAAACATGTTTTTTAATGAACATACCTTTCTCCATCTTCAGCTAGTGTAGACTCTTCTCAAATAAAGTTTTTTGTGAAAAGAGACTCTCAGCTTTAACCAAACACAATTAAGAGTGTCTTGAGCTGCAACTTCTCTTATAACTTCATGACTCAGGGAAATGATGGTAGTGTTGTGTGCCTTGCTCTCCATACCTTTCTTCTCCTTTTTAGACAATGTTTTTGGCATTTTCGAAATGCCCAAGAATGCATATTGCAATCCTTGATGAACCAACTAAGCGTTCATCTTGATTCTCCATAGTCCAAAACCGTTATCATATCCAATTTTGCTCCACCCGTTGTAAGTTGTTGATGAACGAATGAAACTTCTTCTTAAACTGAGCTCTTGATACCAGTTGTTGTGCAAACTTGCTTCTTGAGACTAAACACATTGTTAACAATTAAGAACTATGCAACTAAATAAACAAGAGAGAAGAGATGATTTATCGAGGTTCCGAACAACTGATCACATGCGTTCTCATTGATTAGTCAAAGAATTATAAGTAGTTGATTGAGAAATGGATCAATCCAATTCACTCACCAAACTCACAGTGTTTATCATTCTTGATCAATCTCTATAAAATTCAATGTATAGTACATTAATCATCACAAGCTAAAGCTCATATAGTGGTTGTCCCTCTCACAAGTTAATTACAATTTGGAAACAACCATAACTACCCAAACCAATTAACTAATAATAGAAAAGTTTTAATAGCACAGCACTATTACATAGTGTCATGATTTTCATTCTAACTAACGTTCCTATTTGATGATATTCCACGCCGTTAATTTTAATAATTAGTTGTTAATTTTGTTAGGGGGAAGAATTGAACTCATTACTTCATTGTTACTTCAACTCCTCAAAACCATCAAATTACACTCCCCAACTATAACGAAATCAAATCTTGGTATTTCTTATTATTTGGATCGAACGTTAATCAATTTTATCAATCTCAAAATGATTCCAATAACGAGTTTATAATTTTAAACCTGTGAGGCTTTTGTGTTGATACATGTCCCATAGAAGTGTTACATATGATTCTATGTTGTTACTCGTTACAAACATTACTGCTATTTAAAATCTTCACACAAATTTATAGATTTATTTTAATCCTTTTTATTGCAAAATATAAAAAACTAAAACACATTATAGGTGTGTTTGATTCGTAAAATATTAAATATTGGAAAAATCAGTATAAAACAATACAAAGTTGTGTTTGATAATGGATGTATATGACAAACAATTTTGCAGGTCTTTTGCATTCTACTGTTAGCGAATGACAAAAGTTCGTGTTTTTGTCCATCTCTTTGCTATCTATTTTGTCCAATCCTCTAACCAGTTTCTAAAATAAATAAAATACAATAAAAATTATTGAAAAGTTAAACATAAAATATGAAATTGTAAAGGATAATATTATAATAAAATTATCTATTATTATATAAGAAACGTTATAAAAAATAATAATATAAGAAAAGAATATAAAAACATAGACATAGGCATCTCCTGACGTTTGAACACATAGATCAAATAAATGAAACAGCCGATAAAACAAGTAAACGTCGACAACATCATTTTTAAACCCCTATTTCACAAACACTTATATAAACACACAACTACACATTAACCAAACAATATCTAAATAAAGAGAAGTTATTATTTATCATAATAACTATGACTCAAACATGTTCAGTTTCAGATACCATAACAACTTGGATTACTCCTTCCTCAATATTCTTAATCGTAAATCTCGTCATCGGCACCATCGCTATTACAACTCGTTTCGCAACTCACAGAAAACGCCAACTCGACTCGTCTCACAAACTCGTCCGTTCCACCTCATCGTTTCAACTCGGTTGCTATAAATACGAACCGCCAACAATAACAATGAACGAAGAAACACAAATCGAACCGGTTCAAAATAACGACTCATCCCAGCTCGACCGGTCCACTTCGTTGAACCAGGTCAAGTCCGGTCTATGTATGACACAAATTGATGAAGAACCGGTTGAGCCGACGCCGAATCCGTTGGTACGAGCTCCATCGCTCTTGGAACGACTGTTGTCGGTCAGTTTCCGACGATCGGAGTCGGTAAAAGTGGAGGAGGAGAAGAAACCTGAATCGGAATCGGAAGCCGATAAAGAAGAAGGTGTGGATGCAAAAGCTGATGATTTTATTAAAAGGTTTAAGCAGCAACTTAGGTTGGAAAGGCTTGATTCCATGCTACGTTACAAAGATATACTTCATCGACGTTGATCAACGAGGATAAAAATATTTAACATGTACTTTTGAATTCAGGTGAATTTAACAAAATCACGTTAAATTATCGTAATTCTGATAAAAAATTAAGTTTAAATTTGTCGTGAATTCAATCATACACTTAGTTAATTGATTTGCTATATGCAAGTGAAGGAGCAAAAAAGACTTAGTTGTCCTAGTTTGTTTTTTGTTTGTAAGAATGGTATATGGCGTTTTTCTATGTAGGTTGATAAAACTAGCGTTGTTAGGTTTTTAATTTAGTGGTAATATAAGATGTTGATTAGTCTTGGAAATTGGAACTCATTATATATATTATACAATTAATTGCTTTCTTTGTATATTGAAAATTAATTTTAGTTTTTTTTAGTTGTTAACACCCAAAATAAAGTTAAATAGGATGTGCTATTAGAACTCCAAAAGCTCCGAACAAAGGAATATCATGATTTTTTTAAAGTGTCCGACATGACACTTTAATTATATTTAATTTATTTATTTTTTAAAATTATTATTTGTGTCTATATATATGTACAAGTATTTGTAGTTTATAAAGAGGGAAAGAATTCTAACAATGCTTTTGGTCTAAGGATAAGACATTGTGCGCACAAGAAAGTCAATGATGTGGTCACGAATTGAAGTGAGAGGAAATGAAAAAACTTCACGCGAATATAGGAAAGTGACTAGTGAAAGCTTGTAAATATCTTAAACTAAAATGTGCACACTTGTCTATCACTTTCTATAATAACTAGTTTATATATACTATTTTAGATACAATCAATCAATATAACTATTTTATTGCAATATATCTTTAGTCGCAAGTTTTAACTTTACATCATTTTTATTAGTGAGTTTTATAGTAGACTATTTTTATAAGATTAATATTAAAAAATAATTTATAATTCATAATATTTCATGACTTTTCTCATCCTTACGAATTAAACAATGAATTGATTAATATCAATTCACTATGAAATATATATTTACTTTATTTTTATTTTTATTGAATAAATATAATTTAAGTCACTACTTCTCAATCATAAAAATTAATGTTTGTAAATTAGAGTTTTAAGTATTTTAAAAATTTAGATCCATAGTAATCATGGTATATATTATAATTTACCTTATGTTTAATTAGTTTAGTTAACTTTTTTCACATCGCTTAATATTTTTTGAGTAAATAAGAAATCCAAAGTAGAAGGGCATGACGGCTTATGATGCCCTTTCCCATGCACAACAATTCTCATATTCCTTTATTCAGATTCATAACTCACTCTATCAACGTCATATTACTGAGGATAACCCCATTGTCACTACTAGTTGGCATAAATCTTAAAATGAACATTGATAGTGCCCATCTGGTTAAAGTCGGTCGCTTCATAAAAAGTTTTCTTTGTAACCTATTTTCTAGCAAGGTCTCCTTTATTAAAAAACAATTATATACTATCTCCATTTTGCAATAAATATCACTATAGCACAAAACAATGAATGTCATTTTCAATTTTTACTTCAATTTTCACCTGGAGGTTAATTATTATTTTTCCAATTGTACACCAAAACAAACGACATAAGGAAAAGCACGCAATCATATTTCTTCTATAACTATTGATAATTTAATGAAAGAGAAAATGTCGTTAATGTATTGTATGTGAGAATTTCGAAGAAAATTGTTCAATAAAGTGTTCTGACGATCAAGAAATCCCACAAAAGAATCAAAATGCTTTATATAAAATGTTTTAACATCAATTTATCTTAAGTTTACGTGTCTAAGAACTAAGATCATCCCCTATCGCTGTTTTGTAAGAAACTTTGCAGCTTAATAGTAATTCTGGTTTTATGTTCAGACATAAATACCAAATTATTTTAAACATGGGGATTAATATTCCGCAAGGCAGCTTAAAAGTTTGTAGAGTTAAAGTTGGCAATTAGTGCAAGCAGAAAATGGGAAAGTAACGTTTTTGGTTTCAGAAAATATTCAGTTTTTAGTTTCATTTTGAATCATGAAAATGTTACATTATTTTCAAACTGTTTCATGTTTTCAAATATTAATACAGCAAATAGTAAAAACAATACTTTCAAGTTGGCAATTATGCACGTAGAACTTTTGTTTCACGCATAGCCCCTAAGCATCCTTTGCTGACTTAAAAGATAAATGCTAGTACAAAATTGAAGCAAATAAACCTTTTTCATCCTGTTGCCTCTATACGCACACAATTAATTGAACATAAGTTAACTGAAAATACATGTTGGATCATGCCCTACTATTTGTTTTGGTGGGAGAAGGAGAGGGGGAATTCAATGGCTAAAAGTAGTGTTTAAACATGTATTAACTACCAAGTTTATCAACCATTCCCTTCCAAATACAGCAATATAGCTGATTTTACTCACCAGTCCAAAGTCTTCTCATAAATAGTCAAAATTAAGCAGCTGGAACCTTTTTCCCATCTTCTATAAAGAAAATTGCTTTTTCTGGTACCTGCAGAAAGAAGGTAGATTTTCAATCATATAAAAGTTCTCTAATATTGGGATAAAGAGAAAACTTATAAAGAAACAGTGACATGATATGCATAATATAGATAAGAGCTATATAAAAAGCAGGGAGATTAGCCTCAAAACCTGATCAAATAGACCATGGAAGATAAAACACAATGCTCACCACCTCTTTTAGTCAGATCCATATTTTCCCAGGCTTAAAAGTTACATGGGTAGATTATACTTCTTGTATCATGTCTATTCATGGGCATTGGATGTGTTTCTTGTGGGTTTAATGTTACTATCAAACAAATACAGCATAATCTAAATTACTAATTGGCTCTAATACGCAGTTATACCCCTAGGTTAATGAAATGTTCCATTAATCAAATAGGCCAGTGTCAAAGACAGATTGTCTGTTTAGACAACAGGTTTTCCTATTGAGTTTCTATATCCTAAATAAAACATCTACTAGTATCTTTTCCACAAATGAATAAGCACATTAGAACAAAAATTATACATACAACTGAAAAATGATAGCACTACATTTTTTAATTAGTATATCACTTAATGGTTACCAGTGATACACATTAAATACTCCCTCCATCATTTTTATAATACATCAACTTTTGTTGATCAAATTATAACACAATTGTCGCATATTAAAAACACCAGAGGGAGTAGATTATAAAGTAAAAGATTAGACAACAAAAATCACTCACGTCAGGCCATGTATCTGTAATGAACTCTACGATGTCATAAGATATATCCCCTTGAACATCAATTTGCTCTTTCTCAGTTGGGCCCTGACACCAAGCCAAAAATAGTATAAGACATTATATGAAATTACTAAGTAACTATACATGTCCAATATGTATAAGTGAATAAACCTTGACAACAGAGGCTCCTGTGGCAAACTTTTTCCCGAGTTTCTTTGAAGCGTCACTGAGCTTGACACCTAACATGCAATAAAAGTGTTTGAGTTAAATACCACCAACACATGTGTAATGATAAAACAAGGCTATGCTTATATTAATAAAATAAAGAAAGCTTTGAACAAGGTTACTCCAAAATTAAAGTGGATACATCCCAAAAGTGTTTCTCAACCCCCCAAAAAAAAACTGAGTATTAAATTTGGGAATATAAGGGTACCGTTTCAGTACGTACCAAACTGTACCCACAGCCAAATATATACAAAAAATGTTGTTCAGTAAAAATAAATAAAAAAATTAGGTTCTCCCCATTCCTTTTGTTGATAATGATGATAATTTCTCTTTTACTTAGTGGATTCTTTACCTATTTCCTACTACCCAAATTACAATATCCTTTCCATATTTTTTGCTATGTAAATGTCCCCTCCCCTAATTTCTAATTCAAGTGACTGAGTAGCAATTCAGTACCAATTCAAGTCTCTTATTCAGGAAATTAAGTTCTTTTTCCTCTCAAATCTAGGTCTTTATAGTATATATACAATTACAATTTGGTCATGTTTAAATAGATTTTTGGGATGAAAATACTTAACAATGTCATATCATTCCATTTCTCTTCCAAACAATGGAATAAGAACTTTATTTCTTTTACTCAAATTCAGTTTCCTTCCATTCTGCATATCATCATTCATTAGATATCCAAACAAGACCTAAGAGAATGAAAAACATAACTCACCAAAAAGTTCCAAGCCTTTCACGGTGGTGATACTTTTTCTTTTGTTACGTACGACCTTCTCAATAATAACTTCTTGCTTATCCTGAAAAAAAATAATACTGAGTATTGGAATCAATCAAATGATTAGAATCATGGAATTTAACATCAAGATTGCATTCAAGAATTCCAACAACATGCCTTTTTCTTTATCTTCCCACCAGGAAGACGCTTGACCTCTTCTTGCTTCGTTGCTTCAAGATCAAAACAGGGAATTGATACAAAACTCCATTAACAATGACAAAGAAAAGATAAACCTTTAATGTGGTCCATGAACTATAGAAATATAAGAAATAATCTCTAAACTATTCTCACTCCATCTAGCTAGTACCTTAGTTACTTTCAAAATAGGAGATGGAGTAGTAGTTCAGGGACTAACTTGATAGTTTGTGAATTGTGAACTACTCACTCTGAAATGAGAAAGCTTATAGCATTTCATTAATAATGATGGATTCAATACAAGTTGGGATATCAATAAAAATGTGGACATTAGCTAATAATATGGCTGCCTTTGCTAATACATGAACTGCCTTATTGACTTGTCTCCTAACAAACTCAACACAAGAGTTTTAAAAATCATCTAATATGGCCCCAAACTCAGAAATCTTCCTTATGACTATACAAGTTTTCAACAACACACTTGGAATCTAGTTCAAAATCAACCGTCTCTAACTGCAACTCATAGACCCAATTTAAAGCGAATAAAAGGCAACAAGCTTCTCCTACACCAACCGAACACAACAGAGATAACCATTCTGTTCTAGCCAAAACAAAGCCTCAATGTTCATCTCTAATACACATGCCCATCTCTCTAGAATGAAATATAAACAAGTAGGATTTAAAAAAGTACATGTATTTGGTCCAAAATACACATATTTTTTATATATTTCTTCGGCTTATATTTCATTTCTTATGGATTATTGATTATATTTCTATAGTTCAGGCCAAATAGGGGAGCGAGGTATTGTTTGGGGGCCAATTCGAAGGTTTACTCAAACATAAATTACAATAAAATGCTAAACAAAATATCAAAATTATTGGTTACATTGATAAATTAGGTCTTAAATTTATAGAATTCGCTTTCTTCAACAGCATTCAATTACAGAAAAATCATAAACATAAATAATAGCTATTAAGATACATAAAAAAAAATACAAATAAAAAATTAAAAAAACCTGAGGAAGCAGCAGCATCACTAGAACCAGAAGATATAGCAGTGCCTTGTAACTTATCAGCAACTTTATCAGCTTCCTTCTCATTAGCCTCTGCACAAAAACAATAACAACAATAATTATGACGATGATATTAATAAAAAAAATAGAATAAATCGCATTAAAAAGTAAAACAAAAATTGAATTGATTGATTATTGAAGATACCGTTAATAAGATGAGGATATAGGTCAGGCACATTTTGGATCAACCAGGGTTTACATTTATCGAAATCGGATCCGAATTCACAATACTCAGGTGGTAAACTGCAAACTTGGCAGTATTGTACCGGAACCGGTTGGGGTTTCTCTGCCATTGTTACGCAGTGACGTTAACTTTAACCTTTTTTCGCCGCTTCCTTCACTTGTTTTAAGAAGAAGAAGAAGAAGAAGAAGAAGAAGAAGAATGAAGAATAAAAGCGATTCTTTTCGAAACGCAGCTTCTGAATAAAGACGGTGTGATTAGAAGACGGTGGAATTTTTGGAATTTACTAATCGTGTCTATACGACGTCGTTTGGGGGTGACCTCTTTTATCAAATTAATACTCCATCTTGTCTTGATAGAAATTACAAAATTTGCAAAGACAATATTTTTTTTTACTCAATGGTAGTTTTGATTGTCTATTAATTTATGAAATTGATTTTTCTATTTTAAAAGCAGTAATTTTAACTTTTTTATTTATATTTTTTAATTAAAAATATGATAATTTATTATATTTTGAATAATGTGATATACAATTTAATATATTATTAATTAAATTAAAAATATAAAAAAGTCGAAATTAAAATTAAAATCTTGGTTTTTATAAAGTTTTATTTTAAATTTATAGATATTATTATTTTTTAATTAAAAAATTAAAGACATAATTAAAATTGTCAACTTTTAAAATAAAGAATCAATTTCGCAAATTAATAAAAATAAAAAAATTAAAATTACAATTAAGTATTTTTTTTCACAACCTATCTGTATGTGTTAGTTGATCAAACAAATTTTAATAATTTAAAATTGAAATGATATTCTAAATATATCATAACATTAATTAAATATCTTATTCACACTATGTAATTTATTATTATTATTATTATTATTATTTATAGTTATATATTATTCAGGTTATATAATTTACTACAATCAATTTTACTTTGTAACTGATCATAAAGTGTTTCATTGAAAAAATATTTTATCTCTTATTTTATTAGTCTACTGACTGCTTCGTGATGAAATCAATTGTAAAATATTTGTATTTTATATATTTAATTTTTTTTTATTGATGGTAAAGGTAATTTGGTTTTTGTTTTACTCTAAACTAATTGAAGATCCAACATTTTATTGATCAGGAGATCTTTATGAAACTTGGTTGAGCATTCGAGTAAGTGTAGACAATCACTTTTAGTTTAATAGTATATCTATAAAAAGAGAAATAGTTGTTTGCGTACAATCTCAAATAAAAAATGTTTGGACACATATGCATAAATAAAAAATTTAAAATAGAAAATGATTACACGATGTTAAAGAAAGTGATTCAATTATTCTTTTTTAATTTTTCAATTTATTTATGTGTGTATAAATAATTTATATTCTCATTATATGAGTCTTAACAGTCATGTTCTCATTCAGTGATATTTTGATGATCACTTTGGCTAAAACTTTTGAACATTAAATTATTGATATTTATCTTTGGGTGTCATGAACATGTTTGTAATTCAATATAAGTGATCCACATTCTTGAATGCCAAGAAGCTTTGATGAAGCTTATCATAGCAAACAAAGTAATCATAATCTAAAGTTACACTTATGAAAATTCTTAAGTTGGTCATTGAATCTCAATAAATTTAAAGAAGAAACAAATCATGATTGAAGAAGAACGGCCAAAAAAATATTCTATAAATACTCAAATCAAAATTTGATTATGAATAACATCTATGACTTCTTATGTTATGAATACAAGTGAAGTCCTCGTTTATTTTGTAAAAATATTTTTTATTTTTACTTATTAAAATGTATGTTTATTTTACTTTGATAATAAATTTATGATGTAAATAATTGTCATAGATAAAAGTTAAAATGCTAGTCGATGAAAATGCATTTTCAAAAACAATAAAAACAATTGTTTGATATTTTTATTGTTAAAAATAACGAATAAAATTAGCACAAATTTTAAAAAATAAAAATAAATAAAAAATTCAGAGATTAGAGTTCTTAAAGAGAAGACAAAAAGAATTCAATTTTGGTGTTAAAAAGGTTTGGAACAAAAGGCTTGAATCATAAGGCTATAGTCAAGATGACTAATGTTACGGAGGTTTAAGTCAATAATGCAAGCAATATGATATGCAACGCAATATAACGAAGTCCCTCAATCATCCTCTACTATATGATTGAATTTCACTAATTTCGGGATGATAAAGATAGAAAAGCCATCTACTATCTTATGAGTTGATGTGTCTAGTTAGAGTAAATCAATATGTAACATATTTTTTTCAACAATGCTCCGCTTTTATATAAGATAGTTCCAACCAATACAACCTTCAATGCTTCCTCAGTGGTCAATAAATCCTACTTATACATATGCATACACATGTGATATAACAAATAATCATCAATAATACTGTTATACACGACACAACTCATATCCTTAAATATGTACATCATAACATATTAACATCATCGACAACGTAATCCTAATAACTAATTCTTATTAATTATTAGTTTAACACCTATTAATTATCATTTACCAATAATTAATCATTACCAAATAATTTCTCCCTTACTTAATCAATATTTAATCTAACATTCCTCATCGATTATTAATATTATTAATAGTAATTAAAATTACTAATTCTAATTATTAATTAAAATAAACGTCTCAATTTTAAAAAATAAAAGGACTAAAATTTTAAAATTATAAAATAAAAGAACTGAAATTAAGAATCAATTAAAATAGAAAAATTAAAATTACAAAATTAAAAATATAAAAATTAAAATTATAAATCAATTAAAATGAAGAGAGTAAAATTATAAAATTAAAAAAAAATTATTAATTAGTTAAAATAAGTTATAAAAGAATTAAAATTACATAATTTTATTTTAATATTAAAAATAATTTAATATTTTTATTAAGGGTAGCGGTGTATGAAATATAAATCAAATATCAGACTCTAGATTGCAAAATTGAAATTTAAAATACCTAAACCCAAAACTAAAAACATATATGCGACCAACGTGCCGCGACACCTGACAACCCCAAGTCGCCCTACTGCGCCACTGCAATACAGCCGCCGAAGTCCCGCGGCGTCTCGACCGTTGCCTTGCTGTAACGTGCCGCTGCAATACCGTTGCCGCAGTTTTGCTGCATCTCCACCATTGCCTCGCCGTAGTCAGCGAGCATTCTATAGGTATCAACAAAACATAAGTCTGTTCTAATGCTATTTAACATCAAAAGCAATTTCATGTTTCATTTGAAATGTGGAGGATCATGAAATAACATGTTTTAGACTGTTTAGGTCAATGGTATGTAATTGATTCATACGCCTTCATCTATTTAGCACCAACACTTCATAAACATTCTCAAATTATTATCATTTCAATGTTTGTGTCTATGCTGGGTATCGTGGTCATCAAAGGACTAAAATGTTCTTATTAAAACTAAAAAATTACAACATTACTTAAACCTTTCTCTTTCTTCCTCTCTCTCTCTTCCATCCTCCCCCCTCTCTCCCTTTTGCTTACAAGTTACAGCCTCCCTCTCTCCATCCTCCAGAATCAGATTCACGAATCACAACAACCGCGCGGCCGCCTCTGCCAGATCACGAATCGCTCCTCTGCTCGCTGCGGGACTGCGGCCGCCTCTGCCTGACTGCCTCCGTGGCCGTTCGTCTCTGGCCTCTCTGTTCGCCGCAATTTCATCTTTCTCCAGATAGTGTTGCTTTTGTTCAAAAGGTTCAGATTTCTATTTTGTTAGTGCTGATTTTTTATAGTTAGTTTTGATTTGGAATTCTGTTGGTTCAAATCGTCTAGTTCAAATCGGCGCTCCTCTGTTAGTTAGTTCGTTTTGATTTCAAATTTTCTTAGTTCAAATCGTCACTCCTCTTTTAGTTAGTTCGTTCTGATTTTTGTTTAGAGTTTTTGTGTTGCACATAAGTTGTTTGATTTTATGTCCATATGAAGTGTTTGAGTTTTGTTGTATTTTATGTCCATTATTTTAAGGTATTCTTAAGTCATGTAGTTAAATTATTTGATACTTCACTTTGTGTTTATTGCAACTTAAATTTTTGCTATATAATATTATTTATATATTCATTTTATATATTATATTTTTATATCAACCACCCCAAACTTTTTAGTCAAGCTCCAGTGACTATGGATAATGAAACTGTGACTTTATTTATGAGTTGAAAACATAAACATAAACATGAAAACATGTCTAACCCGTTTTCTAAAGACAGGTTTTTGCTTGTAAAACATAAACATGTCTGCTACTACATCCCAAACAGAAGAACAAGCAGAGAAGGTCTCAATTAGTGCCATCCACAAAAGGCTAACCCTATGTGAACAATGCAAATCTAACCCATCAAAGTACAAGTGCCCTGGTTGCTCCATACAATCATGCAGTCTTCCTTGTGTAAAAGCTCACAAACAGCATACCGGGTGTACTGGAAAGAGGAACCAAACTCAATTTGTTCCTATTTCTCAGTTCAATGACGATATCTTATTATCTGGTACTTACTCTTGAAACTTTGTGTTATTCCTTTGAATCATCAGAACCTTTATGTAGCATAGACACTTTAGATTAAAGGCATATCCGATGTCTAACACCGCCAAGACACATTTGCTTCTATTTTCTTAAATTATTATTTTTGTCTACGTGTCAATTAGTTTGGTTCTAGTGTCTGTGTATGTATCAGTGTCTTTTGCTATTATATTTTGAGTCCATCAAAAGGACCTTTCATTTTTGGTTCCTTAAGATATTTTACATTAGTGTTTTTTTTATTTAAATTTAAAGTCCAATGTTCTTATTTGTCAAGTTCTTATACTTATTTTGTTTATTTTTCTGTTTTCTTCATCTAGATTATAATTTTCTTGAGGAAGTGAAGAGGGTGGCTGAAGCTTCTGAGAGAAAGAGAAGTAAATTAGGCATGTATACATATTTTAAGTTACCTTATCACCTCAAAAGCCTACGAGATGCTGCTGGAAGCCGGAGCACTAAACTGTTGTTTCTCCCTAATGGAATGTCAAAAAGAGAGAATAATAAGTCTCAATATAACCAAAGGTATTTTAATCTTTCATGACAAATATTTGTTGTTTTAGGAGGATGGACATCAAAGAAAATTTTTCTCTTATACTTACCTCATCATTTTTTCCTTGATTTTTTTTTTCCAACTTTCTTGTGTACATGATATGTAATATACAAAGGCCAGGTTTGGATAAACAACTCAATTAAGCGTTTATAGCATAAATGCTTATTATATAAAAAAGACCATGTTTGAACTTTCTGTGTGTACATGATATGTAATGTACAAAGGCCATGTTTGGATAAACAACTCAATTAAGCGCTTATAACATAAATGCTTATTATATATAAGTGTTTATATATAAACTATTTCTATAACAAAATATAAAATAAAGCCAAACTATTTCCATATAAGTTATAAGTTGTTTTCATAAGCTATCTTGAAAAACTTATGAGAATAAGTTTAAAACAGCTTATGGACATATCATAAGCTTTTTCTATAAGCTCTCACAAATAATCTCACAAGTACTTATGCTAGTAGATAAGTTCAAATAAGTCAATTTAAACAGGCTCAAAGTGGATATGTTTAGATTAAAATTTTATTGAGGTGCGGCTTCTTCTTAATGCATGATTGATGCCAGATGGAGATATTGATTTTAAGAATTTTTCATATCTAGATTTATCGAGAGGTGGAAGCATTTGTTTCAAATAGATTACAAATATGTTTTATGTTATGCTTTCAGGAAGAAGCTTATATCTTGGACAATAGAATGGCGTTTTCACTCAACAAATATTGTTTTACACGACCACGGGTAAGCCACTTACATGATATCTTTGATTTTGAGTCAGAAGCTGCATGTTATCTACTTATTTTGTGTGCTTTCGAGTTAGAGAATACATTTTTAAAATGACATTACACTCATTTCTTCTAGAGTTCATGAAAGTACAAGCTTTTGCTCTGTTCTTGAGAAGCACCTCAAACCTGGTCCTTGGAATCACCAACTAAAGGAATTTTGTAATGACCAACTGGATCGTCTCAAGCTCTTCATTCGTAAATATCCAAAGGTGGTTTTCTTTACCTTTTATCTATGAAGCACTGATACAGGCAAAAACACCAAACATAACACTAGCACGAAAACACGGATAATAATTTGAGAAAATGGAAATGACTAAAAGTAACCACACATGTTTGTTTTATGTTGATATCAGACACCAGATACATCTTCAATATGAAGTGTCGGGTGTTACATAGCTTTTTATGTGGTTGAAATCTAGTATAAAAGTTGGCAAGACTCTTGCGTCATTGATTGAATATGTCGATATTTTACTTTATTTTAGCTATAAATTTCATATTTCTTATCATATTAATATAGGGTCCCAAGTCAACCTTCAAAGAGTTGGATATGAAAGCACCAATCAGACAGCAATTGAAAAATGTAGTCATTTTGGAGTTTCCTGTTGTTTTTGTTTTCTTGCCCTCTCACAACATCAATTTTGAAGTTATTAAGGACGTCGATTGTAGTATACCTAAATCACCGGCGAAAGATAGTGAAATCAACCTAAGTCCAGAAGGTATAACGTTCAGGGAAGAAGTATTCATTGAAGATGACAACAGTGATCCTAAGGTTTTTGATCTCCTGAAGTTCGTGGAAACCGTGGAACCAAGTTCATCGCGTCAAGCACCAAATGATTCATTAGATAAACCAGTGTTTGAAGGAGAGATTGAGGGTAATCTTTCCCCCGCTTCTCTGATAGACAGGGAACTAAAAATGTCTGAAGGTGTGACATTTGACTTTGAGCAAGAATTTATGGATGATATCTATGCTGATCTTATGTCTCACTTGAATCCTGACGAATTCCTCAATTTTGATAATGAATTCGCCAAAAAAGACGAAGTAGATCTGTTTGGTGCTGATGGCGAGTTCCGCGTGCCAAAGGAATTGGAAGAAGGGGAAATTCTAGAATGATTGGTAGCTATAATATTTGTTTGGACCTGTGGTGAGAAATGAAATTATTGCGTTTAAATGCATATTTACGTTAAATTTCAGAAGCTTCGAGATGTAGCTTTGGTGTGGACGTGTGTGGCTGGTGTCCTGCGAACAAAAAAAAGACACAGCCATATTTGCTGAAGAATTAGGTCAAATTTTGGTATTGAATTATTTTACTTGTTTGCTAGCATACCTTTAAAGAGATTTTTTATTACAATTTCATGGATTTTTCTAAGCTGTCTTTTCTTGCTTCCAGGGTAAATTCAAAGTTGTATTATTAATCTATAATAATTAATACAAAAGGATATAAGATGAGATTTTGGTGCTGCTTTTGTCTTTCCAGTTACATATTACAGATGAAAAAGCAACTGAAAAGAGAAATTAAAAATTTGCACATGGTTTGGTTTCGATAGCAGTTCCATTTTGCCTATATATCCAAACCAAACCATTAAATGGAATTAATTCAATCATATAAAAAATGGACAGGTAAGAACATTTCTATAGTTTCTCTTCTTTTCAACATAAGATCGAAAACAGAATCTATGATGCAAATAAATTAAACAAGTGAATTTGAATAAGTAGATACCACATCAGTAAAATCTTATGAGTTTATGGATCCCATTAAATTATTATTCAATAACATAAGGATCTCATTATATTTTCTGATTTATTTACCAAGTCACCATCCAATATTAAAATGAGAAAACAATGGAACAAAAGAACAAGGATGCATGATATGATAACTTCAACAACATTATGTAGACAGAAAACAATATTAAAAGTAAAAAATGGGAAGTCTCAACCTAAAGTTAACTAGACAGTTGTCACCTTAACATATGAGCTAAACCACATAGTTACAAAATCTTACTAGTTACCTAAGCACAATATGGATCTTCTAAACAATACACCACCTAAAATAGGAAAAATAGAATGGAACTTCTTTATTTGATCTTCTCCAATGCAATAATCTTCAATATGTTTGCTTTGCTAACCTTATGATTTTCCTAAAATTCATGAATTACTAATTCCATCATTGCATTAGATAAGAAGTTTGAAAACAAAGTTACAACTTCTCTCAAGTAGCACAAGACAAAATGAACTAAGAGCCTTTTGTACTATATGTATAGAAGGACAGTTACTCTGTAAGATATCTAAGATCCTTTGATATGTTAACAAAATTCTCCTTTAACAGCTTGTTGGAAGAATATGAAACATGATAGAAGAATTATAGCCGAGTAAAGAAACTTTTATAAGATACAAATAAAGTAAGATTCAACATGACCAACCAAAGCATGCAATAATGTATTTAGGAAAATTAATGAAATATGTGCTTACATTCTTAGAACAAGTTATATTTAACAAAACATATCATGACCATATTTTATAATAAATACAAAGCCCACATGAAATACTGCAAGAAACAAACGAAGAGAATAATATCAATAAACAGAGTCATGCTGCTCATTAGCTTATCAAGTTTCCTATAAAAATTATTTCTACATAAAATTGGAGGCTATTGAGTAAAGGAAAACGATCATTCTTGAAAATGACATTTAAAAAAAGATATAATTTGCAAACAAAAAGAGAACAAAAGATCAAAATAAAATCTATAAAACGATATTCATATTATTAATCAAAGTTTAATTTCTCATATACTTAATAATTCTTATAATAATAATCCAATTTTTATGCATGACAAATCTTAATAACCACCGTCATAAAACCTCTCGAGTGAAATGATTAAACATTAAACAAGAAAAATAATCAATCATGTATTCGTCCAATGAGAAAGAATAATTTTCTTGTAAATGACAATTTGATAACAATATGCTTCTCCTTTAAAATCAAGCTCCTCAATCATACGTGGTATTGTAATTAAATTAGACTATTTCATCATCTTTTCTTCTAAAAAATAAATCACCATTATTTCCCTCTCCTATATGATGCTTAATGCAAGGTAAGGACCCAATAATTAAAAGTTTAGTTCACGAGTCCTTCATGTCAAGTTCACTCAAAATCAATATGTAAAAAGTACTCACCTTTAAATAATTTGAGATAAAAACAACAGACTCATTTAATATCATCAAATATCTATTTGTAAATACAAAATCATCAAAACTATCATTCATATATGAGGGCAGAGGTGTTGTCGAGAGCACCTCATTGCTTAAATCAAATGATATCATTATGTTTCATTTTTATCTTTATTCCACCAATGACACATTCCATTGTAGATTTTGTATTAAAATCAAAACTTGTGTTAAAGTTTAAATTATTTGATTTTGATTCAATGACTTTGGAAGTGTCGATTATGTAAATGCGGCTTTTCCAAATAAATTTGATTATTTGTGGTCTTGTTAATTTGGGTTTTTTTTCACAATTATTGAATTATTTTAAAATTTTGTTTTTTGAAGAAGAATTATTTAACAATTACCCCAAAATGTTAGTCTATCATGAATACAAATTAGTCCTCGAAATTATGACTATATATTAGAATAGTCCCTCAATTTTATAAATTGAAAAATACATCCTTAAAATTTTAAAGTATACATTAAAATGATAACACAATTAACTTATGTTGTAAGAGATTTTGATATGACCTCTTAAATGAACATGTGATCTTTTATATGATCTTAGAGTATCGCAAAACTGGAGAATTTAACTATACTTTATTTTATAAGTTATCCTTTAACTACTTTTATCATGTTGATTTCTTATCTTTTGTTGCTTAAGACTAAATTGCATTACTTAGAACATCTCTAATTGAGGGTAACGCCAATGGTTGCTTAATTTACTTTTTTTTTAATTAAAATGAAATTATATTAATTAAGTACACTGAACAAAAAAAAAAAGAGCATCGTGATCATGTTAGGATAATAAATTGGAGCATTTATTTCGCTTCTCTTAAAAAATAACTAATGGATGATTATTATCTCTTGATCAGACCTTAAAGAAACTCCTAACTAGATAATAATTTGGTCATTAGTGGCTAAAAGTCAAAAGGGGAAAACCAAAGAAGCATTGGTTAGAGGCTTCAAGGATTGAATTTTCTCATTGATTGATTCAGACAAAATTTGTTGCAGTTTACTCTAATTTCAATCTATTCAATTTGTGTAGCTCGATACATGAAACTCATATTCGATAGGTAGAATGGGTTGAGGTATTAAGCCAACAAGCTTTCCACAACTTAATATCTAGTGATTCTTCAAAAGGTTGCAAATATTCCTGCAAGTATTAGAGGTATTGCTGCATTGTTAGATAAAAGTAGTTTTCATAATACTACAATTATACTTGGCTCGGGCTAGTTGAACCCAAAATATGTCCTTGTCTGCAACCAATTACCATACTAGTTTGGTCACGTAAGCACGCTTAAGGACATTGAGATTCTTGAAGTCAAGTCAACCTTCTTGGTTCAACTTACAAATTTCTCCCAAGAGATCAAAAGGCATGTCCTATGTTTAGTTGTACTACTCCAAATGAATTGGGACATAATTTATCTCCTTCGTCACGTATAAAATTAGGAATTGTCAGGGGTTGCATCATGTAATAAAAATTCTTGATGTAGGTAAATCAACAATAGTGACTCTACCTGCAAATGAAAGAGAGTTAGCTTTCTAATTTTTGAGTTTAAATCTCAGTCTATCCAAGATAAAGGTTAATAAGTCTTTCGAGACCCATCGATGGATAAGGGGATTACCAAGGTGTGCTCCAAGATTTGTAGTCGGGTCAGTCCTCAAACTTTGACATAAAGAAGTACTTTTCCTAGTTAACATATTTTTAGAGAAGAAAACCTTGAATTTATGTATGGTGATCTTTTGGTAAAAACTATGACAGAAGTATCCCAAAATGGATTTAATGAGTTGAATTTGTTTAATAGTAGTCTCAACAATCAAAACAATATCATCAACGAAGAACATGTGTGAGAGGTATGGTCCCACACCCTACCAAATTTAAGAAGGTGTCATTGGCAATCTGTAACCGAATCTTTGATTTTTTGGCCCAATCTCTCCAGAGCATTCACAAAGAGATAAGGAGAGATATGGTCCCTTTGTCTAAACTATCATAAGATCTAATTGATAGTCATAGATTTAGAGGCAAGACAATGTCAAATATTATTTAGCATCAAAGGCAATTCTAACATGTCAATGGACTCTATGATAAATTGCCATCAAGTCTATCATAGGTTTGCTTGAGAATCATGAAGCCTTTAATATCATGTAGATGAGATAGGATATGGATGGTTTCTTTGAGTACTAGAATATTATTAGAAGTATATTATCCTTAAATAAAACTACTTTCATTATGGGATACCACATTAAGCATAATACTTATGAGTTTCTAAGCAATGATTTTAGAAATAATTTTATAGTTCATATCAAAAAGTGATATAGGTCTAGTTGATTAATTCGTATAAGTTTATCAGTAGTGCATAAAAAACTTTTTACATAAGTCAAAATGGACCTTTTACATCAGATCCACTGATGATGAAAGATGTTGCATCTTTTTACACCAGATAAATAATCGATGCGAAAACTACATTTTACATGGATTATATATAAAATACAAATATAAATCAACACGATAAAGAAGATTTCACATGGAGAATATATAAATCATCGATGCGATAAGTAGTTTAAAACATGATTTCACATTAGTATTATATATACATTAATATAGGAAGTATTTATTTATTTATTTGATTATATTAACACTCCTCTCATTTTAACGATCATTAAACAAACCAACATGTATAAAAATCCTTCGATAATAAGTAACTAAAGAACAGTAAAGGAATATTGTTACAATGAAACTAACATAATAAAGTAACATTGTTACAATTATAAACAAACTATATAAACCAAAGAATTAATAGTTTCCTTTAATTTTCAACTTCATGCATTGTTACAAAACACAAGAAAGTAACTTGCGCATCGTCGTTGGAGGCAAGATATATCCTTGTTCTCGAATCACGATGAATCATTCAATATCTACGACTAATACCATATGTTAGAATTAACACTATATTCAAATTACTTATTAACCACAATAGTTCATAAATAGTAAACATTTTACTATTATTTAATAATCTATTAATTTTATTTTTATCAATTTCTCAGTAATGTTAGCAGAGACAACGTTGAACATATGTCATCACATAATACCCACACTCATGAACTTATATCCTTGAATAAAAATGAAAATCCCAGATTGATATCAAAATTTAAACCTTACTTTGTGAACAAGCCGTTTACGCTTGTTATTATATTACCTTGTATTATTTGATAGCCCTCCATAGTTCTTTGGATTAAAAAAAAGTACTTAGTAAAAACTAGATGTTAATTTGCGCATTGCACATATATATTTTTATTTATTTAATTTAAGTAAATTTTAAAAAATTTAATATGTAGTTTTATGTTTCAATGATCCACAGTAGTTATATCAATAATATATATACAATTGTACCAATATAATTTATAGAAGAGAAGTCATTGTTACACGAATGACTTGAATAAATAAAGTACCATATTAATATTGAGATCGATGGATATATCAAATGTTGAAGTAATCTATTTGATAATTGAAATTAAGAGATAGACTCAAATGATATACAATTGAGTTATAAAATGTATTACTTTATTGCTAATTAAAGTGAAATAGTTGGAAATACATTCATCTTATATTCCTGATTTTTTAAGTTTTTCATTTTGTTGTTGATTTTTTTGGATTAATCAATTTCATTACACTCCAATTATTTTTCTTCTGGTTTATTCTTTTTGGTTCTCTTTTTAAGGTATGTAGAAGGACAAACTCTTCATAAGAGAATGTAATATGCTCGACCACAATTTTTTTAACCGTTATCTTGATTGTCTCTTCATCTAATGATGATATGTGAATGTTTTTATTGCTTTGTTGTAACTTGATTTTTCGTTTGGATAATAGGTTGTCATCTTTCTCCTTATTATTATTCTCATCTCTATACTTCACTTCTTCATGTATTTTACATTTTTATTTTATTTCCCCTTCGTTATTTGAGTTGGACTTTGTCAGTTGTGGTGACTTGTATTCCTAGTTATCCTCATCTCCAATGATTCTAGTCTAGGTGTTTTTATAGGCTTGTCAACAACATAAATTTTCTCTTCATGTCCAACAACATGCAATGTTCCAATGATGTCTACAATCCAAAAAATAGTTAGTACCAAATGATGTTTCTTTGATAATTTAAAAGTTGAATTTTGTATTGAAAGAATTATTACCCGTTATATTTACTTTATCTCTGAATCTTTGTGCTAGTGATTTGAAGGAAGTAAATTCAAAGTAATGGTTTTGAATGATAACTTTTTGGGTCTTTGATTTTGGTTACAATAGTTGTGGTAGAAAATAGTGCCTTCTTTGTTCCTACGATAGGTCTGTATGAATCATTTACCAATGATATTTTTAGATTTGTTATGTTGTATATATCATCTTCTTGTATATTGTTTTTGAAATTTGAGAAAAACTATTTCTTAATTGTTCCATGCAAATGTGTTTCCCGTGAGTTAAAGTCAAATCACTACAAGAAAAGAGGGTTTTTGTGAGAGCCAAAAGCCCTCACAGAGGGAAAAAAACAGCTACAAAGAAGCTGGTCACAAAATTTTGTGAGGACTTTTGCAGCCACAAAGGAGCTCAAACACGTTGGCATTTGTGAGGGCTTTTGCAGCCACAAAAGTCTGCCTTTCTGAGGGCATAGGCCGCCACAAAGGACAGACTGAATTTGCCTGATGCAGCTTTTGTTAGGGCATAGGCCGCCACAAAGGAATGCTGATTGGGCATTTGTGAGGGCATAGGTCGCCACAAAATCCAAGCTGAATTGATGACTTGGCATTTGTGAGGACTTTTGGCCGCCACAAATGCCAACGTAATTAATAAATTAAATTTTAATTCCAAATTAATAGTTTATTATATTATTATATATAATAAATTAATATAATTATAATATTAAAATTTAAATTATAATTAAATTAAATTTGAAATATAATTTAATTATAAATTAAATTTAATATATATATATATAAATAAAACTAATGTTAATATAATTAAAAACAAAGATTAATTAATTAAATTAAAGATTAATTTAAATAATAAAATATTAATAATAAAATATTTAAATTAGTAATAATAAAATATTTAAATATTTAAATTAATAATTATAATTAAACATTAATTTAAATTAATGTAAATTATAAACAAATTATAATTTCAATTAAAATTAAATTTAAATAAAATTAAAATTAAATAGTAAATATTAAATGTTAAAATTAATAATTGTAATTATTTATATAATTAAACATTAATTTAAATTAATGTAAATTATAAATAAATTATAATTTAAATTAAAATTAAATTAAAATTTAAATAAAATATTAAATATTAAAATTAAAATAAATATTATATATAAAAACATAATATTAATAATAATTAAAGCTAGCTATAGCAATTATGACAAAATCAAATAAAACATGCATTCCAAAATTAACAATTAATGTCTTACAAACCCAAAATTAACAAATAATGTCTTACAAAGTGGAAATTAATTAAGCACACAATAATGTCATACAACCCAAAAATAATTTATTGAAATTCTTCAAGACACATCAATCCTCATAATAATTCGTCTAATCAGCTCCACTCCCACCATCATTATTTCCTGCATTCATACCCGACGAAAGAAGTCCCTCAAAAGTATTATGCATTTGTGTTGGAGGAGACATCATGCTTTGAAATTGAATTTCATCTTCAATGGCACCACCAGTAGTCGAAGGAGGATCCCTAGCTGGCTGAGGTTGATTTAAATAAGGTCTGATCAACCCAACTGTTGGCATAGTTGGTCGGTATGCAGTTTGATCTGGTCTCATAATGCCACGTCATCTTTCCTGCAGTTTGTATTGATGCAAACAATCTTTGCAATCTTGATACAATAGGGAGGTAAAACATTGCTTTCCTTGGAATTGATTTTTCCCTACTTACCCTTGAGTTATTCCTTTGGTGATACCTTGGTTCTTGACAAAACTTGCATTCAACTAAGTTTGCATCATTCATACTGAATTCATTGTCATAATACAACATGCAACCTTTAACACAACAATCAATCCTCTTGACACCTAATCCTAACTTTGACACTAACCGTTTCGCATCGTAATAACTTTGCGGCAAACCATCTCTAACAGGTGTTGCGTCTAGCATCATTTTAGTCATCAATTCCAAAGCTAAATCAGGAACATGAAATTGAGACTTTAGACCTAACAGTCTAATACACATTGATAACTTTGAGTTTGAAGAACCTTCAAATAATGGTTTATTTGTCTCTTTCAAAAGACCATAAAATCTCTGAGCTTCTTCATTGGGAAGTCCATCGGTATCATCATATTGATCTTCATTGAATGACAAATTAACCCCAACAGCATCCGAGATCATATCATTCATCGCCTCAAAGTGTTGATAGTTATAATAATCTATTCCTAACATGTTAGTACTACTTGAAGGACCTATGTTATAATTCTCCAAATATGTACTAGTATTAGGCGTGACCGGAGACTCTTCTCCATGATTAGTCCAAATCCAGTAGTTAGGCATAAATCCGTCTGCATACAAATGCACTCTTATTTCATTTTCACTTTTAAACCGTGTACATCGACATAAACAACATGGACATCTCATCCCCCCTTCATCTTGGACAATTTTTTGCACTCTCGCAAAATTGAGAAACTCTTCGACCTTGTTAGCAAAACGTTGTTTAAGACCATTTCTTCCGGGAAAATTCCAATCGTACATCCAACTACGGTCTAAATCCATAGTTGCTTTATATATATATATATATGTATCGATGTTTTATATATTAATTGCTTTATTTTTCAAAAATATTAATATAAATTTTGACATATTTATATGTCAATTAGGGGAGCATGCATTTTCACACAATATAATATATTATTATCAATACAATAATAAAATATATACCGAATACAATAATAAAATATATATCAATGCTATAAAAAAATATCAATACTAACAAAAAAATAATAATTAAATAAACATTATATATATATATATATATTAATTTGCCAACAATATAATAAATTATAAATAATATAATAACATATTAATACTTATAACAAAAAATAATAATTAATATGATAAATTTTAATAATGTTTTTTTAAAATCAATAATTTTGATATATATGTCAATTAATTAGGGGATTATATATTAATTAATTTGCAAACAATATAATAAATTACTAATCAAGACTATATCATTATACAAACCTATATAAATTTTTAAATGATGTTTTTTTAAAAATCAACACTAATAATCAAGACTTATTTAAAATAAAAAATAATAATATCATCAATTTTAATAATACTTTTTTAAATAATAATTATGTTAAAACCAATATATTTTAACCGTGGTTTGAAACTTTAATTTATCATATATTAATATGTAAACAACATCATTACTATTTTTTAAAAAATAAATTTATAAAACTAATCCAAATATATATATATATATATTACTAATCTATATTTTAAAAATAATATATATATATATTTACTAATCTAAATTTAAAATATATAAAATACTAACTTGAATGACAAGTAGCGTCTGACTTCAAGCTTTCACTCACGTACGATGCTTGCAAGTCTTCGAAAAAATTAACAAGCACTATAAAAATAAAAATCAATAACATTAATTAGTTATATCATATTAAAAAATAAAATTATAAAATTACATACATAATAAAATTTAAACTTACCAAATTTATATGAAGAGTAAATTTGTGTAGAGAGAAGGAGGAGAGAATAGTGAGATTGAAGTTTTAGAGAGAAGTTGATAGTGAAAAAATGAAGTAGGAGGGTGAGAGATATATATAGAATTTGCATTGGGCATTTGTGGCAGCCAAAGCAGCCACAATGCCTACGGCTCCTTCCTTTTGTGGCGGTCTTTGCCGCCAGTAACGCCAACGGATACATTGTCCTTTGTGGCGGCCTTTGCCGCCACTAATGCTAACGGTCATGTACACTTGTGACGGCCTGAGCGGCCAGAAAACCCAGCTGGCATTGGGCACCTTTTGTGGCGGCCTTGGCAGCCAGTAATGCCACGTCCTCAATCCTTTGTGGCGGCATAGGTCGCCACAAATACCCTGACCATTTCAGTTTTTTTGTGACGGATCTGGCCCTCACAAAATTCTTTTTTGTGGCTGTAAAAGCCCTCACAAAATCCTTAATTTTTTACCTGGATTTTGTGGCTGCCTAAGCCCTCACAAAATCACAACATTGTGATTTTGTGAGGGCTTAGGCAGCCACAAAATCCAGTTAAAAAATTAAAAATTTGTGAGGGCTTTTTCAGCCACAAAAGATGATCATTTTCAATTTTATCCTTTGTGAAGGCTTTTTCGGTCACAAATTTGTGAGGGTTTTATTCGGCCACAAAATATTTATAAAATTGGCCACAAAATAGAGAAATTCTTGTAGTGAATAATTTAAGAGTTGATTATTCAAAAAGATTTAAATATATTTGATTTTCAATAAAATAAAATATGAAAACAAAGTTGATATATATATACGGAATTGAATGCAAATAAGAATCTTCAATTATGGTGATTGTATAATATCTTTTCATCCAACAAAATCATGTCTAAAGAGATCGGTTCATCATCACTTTGTATGGTGTAGACAATACACATGTGAACAAATAGAAATTTGATAATCCAATTATCGCGCTGATCATTAACATGTTCAAGAAAAATGTTTTTTATCTGAATTTATTTTGCAAAGTTTGTATTTCAGATATTTGGAGTTTTTTGTTCTGTAAAGCGAGTGGGAGAAAAAAAAATTGTATTTGATTTTCTACTTGGAATATTTGTAGATACATATAATATATAAATATTTAGAAATGATGAACAAAGTCATGTTTATTTGAATTTTGATTAGTTTTATTTTACTTAATTTAATTTAATTTGTTATTTTATATTGTTAATTGATATGAAATTAAAGTAATTCATTTGCAATTATTTGTATTTGATGTATACTTATAATTGTTTGACAATTAATATTTTGTAACCGAACTGTTATAAATTTTGAATTTCGGTTTGAAAACTAAAATGTTAATGATTATGATTACTATGTTAATATTAATAATAGTTTGAATATTTGTAAATCAAAATTATAATGTATTCGATTTAAAATAAAAAACTTCACCATTACCACAAAGGTCGATGATTTCGCAAACCCAGGGTCAAACCAGTCAAACACAAACAACGAAGGAGGTGAATTTTGAAATTATGTTGATAGTATAATATAAATAAAAGGAACACACAATTATTAATTAATAAACCGTATCATTACACTAACATTCTTCAAGGAAAAACATCATATTATATAGTCAAAATCAAGGAAAATCAATACATTTCACTGTAACATCAAATCATCGCAGAAATTATTATCACACACAATACATATTAATCACAACAAAACAATCACAAGAAAATGCAATGTTATGCATGAGCTTAGACTCTAGTTCACAATGTGGTACCATTCTAACTCTGAATTACTTGGTTAGGAGTCTCGATACTATGCCAACATCTCGGTCGACGGACAATTCAAATAGGCCCTATCCTCATTGATCCCCTGAACTCAACCTGAGACAAATATACGTGACAGTCGAGGTAAACGTGTGTTGCGTGGTAGCTCTCGATATTTGGAGTTCTACCTCCAAGTCACCTAGAAATTCCCCACACGAATACCTCCAAGGTTTAACAATCTTGTCTGAAGGATCGACATCAGATTGCCAGGATCAGGCTCATTCAACTGTACTTCTCCGGAATCACTAGGCTTGTCATACCCTACCTATTTGATGACAAAATAATCTTCACTTCGAAATTCTCAATATTTATTTTGTCTCCTCGTTGGCCTATGATACTCCATTAAGAGCTTCATTTTTAGGAATCATCACTATCTCATCAATAATGGGGTACTTCAATATTCTCATCACAATTTTATAACATCATTAATCATACATAATCATGATCATCATATAAACTAATCACAATTTCATAACATCACTATCATAAATCAAACATCATCATTATCATCACATAAACATATGTCATATAATGCTTCCATCTTTTACTATCATATCACATAAACTCGTCTAATCAAATATATGCACATAATTTCATTCAACATCCAACATCACAATAATATCAAATATCAAATATCAAATACCACACAATTATTCAAAATTAAATCAATCTCCTCTTATAAATATTTCCATTTAACATTTTAATCTCACAATCTCAATATTTTCACATTAATTAATTTACCTCTCAAAGGGCGACTGCTGTACGTAGCAAGCCCCAGATGAATTGTTGGGAAATACAGTTTTCCGATTCATCTCACAATATATTATGCTCATGAATTCAAACATTCTCTCACTCCTTACCTTATTTAGAAGCTTTCTTAAACACATAAATCAATGGAAATTTTCAACAGCAACTGTAGATCGACAACGTACAACGAGTGAATATGAATAAATGACGAGTTCACAAAATCGTTAAGACTTAACTAATAAATTATGTTGAGCTTAAAAATAAATTTTAAAAAATTAATAATAATTTTAGAATAAAAAAATTGAGTCATAACACTGAGAAGAAAACTGCAGAAAAAGTCTCACCGACTCGTTAGAGCGCTGAAAGTGTCTGACGCCAATTTCACCAAAAAATACAAATGAGTAGTGCTTCTTGAAGGTTTCGACGAGAGGAATCCAAAAATGATACCAGCTTTTAGAGACGACAAATGTGGTGATCAAAATCGGTCAAAAACAACTCGCCCAAGGAAAGAAACACAGCTGTTTTTGATTAAACGGAGCCATGATCGTTAAAATTGATGCCAAAAATGGATTTAGTGGCTGATTTTGTGTGGGATAGAGGTTGAGATCGTTTCAAAACAACAAATAATTGGTGGGAGTGAATTTGAGAGAAGAAGGGTTTAAGAGATTTGGTTGTCAAATTTTCATTTTTTATTTTTTTAATTGTAGAAGGAGGGGTGCAAATGGCAGATGTACAGACAAGAGTAAAACTATAAGACCCAACATAGGTAATCAAGTCTGAGGTAGAAATATGGGTGTAATGAGTAACTCACAGGTGTAGAAAGGAAAATTCCAATTAATAATAGCCTAAATTAATATGCAGAAGTAAAAAATAGGGGTGCAAACAGTCCTCTGGTCCAAAATTCATTTTCTAGTATTAATAAAAACCCTTAACAAATAAATGATTTATTTTACTTATTTAGAAACTTTTATCTAAAATACTCATTTTAACATAATATTATTTATCTTTAACATAGATAAACTAAAATCCTCATATTCAAAATAATAAATATAATTATTACTATAACATTTTTTAAACTAATCACAGAAAAATACATCATCTTTATAGAATAGTCGAAATGATAAAATAAATAAATATAACATCAACAATTTATATTACTTACTAAATCAAAATAAATATGTATAAAATCCTCATACGATAGCAACTATATAAAAATAAAGAAAATCAATATTAAAATTACTAATATATCAAGATAATTATTTGTAAAATAAAAAATTAAAATAACATATATTTATAAATAATTAAATATAATTATGTGCACACTTAACATCAGTCAAACATACAAGAAAATATCACATGAATTACAAACACACGTATACATGTAGAGTCGCATAAAATCTTATTCTTTAAAATATTTACACTAATATACTATTATTTATAAAAAAATATATAAAATATATAAAATAATAAAATATGATATTTATTATTTATATCACTTATTTTGTCAAATATATACAAATTTAGCATATCATAGAAAACACTCATATAACGAAAGTTAGTCACAAGATTTATCCACATATATTTTAAAACAATTTTAACACAAAATTAATTATCTAAAATCATATCTTATGAAGAAAATATTTATTATAAAATTTGGGGCATTACAGTTAACAAAAAATATTTGTTAAAGAGAACTGTAGTACTTGTTTATATCTAATTATCTATTATATATAGTTGAACTAAAAATCTAAAAAATAAAGTGATTAAAAATATCATTTTGTAATTTAAGAATTAAAAAATATTCAAGAGCTGTTAGTTTCTTTTGTGGTGAACTACATATTCCAAGCCGTAAAACTAAAATATAGGGACTGTGATTTCAAATGGAAATTCCCTTTAAAACAATTCTTTCTGCCTAACTACTTAAGCAGTGATTTATCTAATATTTGGAACTTTCTTTGTTACGTAAAGTCTTGCATTTATATTTAGGCAGTATAAGCTTATCAGCTAAATATGAGAAATAATGTCTTGTGCAAAACCATAGTTTCTCAACTTATCTCATGGTTTCATGGATATTTATTTAACATGATCAATATGCCTTTGTTGCTCAAATGATTATTTTTTTACCTACTGGAATTTCGGAGAGCAGTAGTTATAGTTTACATGCATAATATCAAAATTTTGTTGTTCTACAAGCAATTAGACGCATTGAAAAAAATGGTACTATCATTATAATAACATACAATTCAACCGTGAGTAGTTAGACTAGTCTTATCCTAGAAAAGATTTTATTTTTTAACTAAACAGTGTCTTTAATTTGACTTTTAACACCCAAACTACAAATATACGTCATAATTATTTAAATATACGATCCTGTCTTATTTTAATTAAAATTAGAAATTGTTTTCGATTAGTATAATAATATGTTTGAGCTATATGTCACCCCTTTAGTTGATGAAGATGCAAGGAAATACAATACCGTGCTATTGAAGACTTCAAGATACTTTTATACTATTACTAGACTTGTTAGAAGAGTTTTCCATAAGTGCTCAAGGTTGTGACGAGCTAGGATTTATTTTTTGGGTCGTAAGAGACAAAAGTTTTTGCTTTAACAGTTTCTTTTGTTTTACGCATTAAAATTAATCTTTGTAATTAAGAATACTCTCATTCATTATTTTTGAAAATATAATTGAATATATTACTAATTGGTTACGTCGTTAGTTAATATCTCGAAAAAGTAAGACAACACTTTATATTTATTTAGCTTTCAATTGGAAATCTTATAGCTATTTATAGAATTTTTTAGACAAATATTTTATAAATAGAATCTCTTCCCTTGTCACATCAATATCATTTTCCTCAATGCAAAAATATGTTGTTTTTTTTTTCTACTTGGTTAATTATTTTTTCATCATTTTTTCTAAAACAACTTTGCATTTCATTTCATTTTCTCTATTTCATTTTTAACTATGTAATTGCAATCAAATAAATTTAAAATCTATTAAATTACTTTTAGAGATTATTGATTCTATTTCTAAAATTTAAGATTAAGCAAGAGAAAATAATGGTACTTAAATCATAACTTACTTAAATAATAAATGCTGAAATTGTTTGACATCTTACTTTTAAGTTTAGCGACCAATTTAAAGATATTCTATAACTAAACTAAAGAAACATCTTGTTGAGTGGAGTTAAGCATCCTAGTCTTATTTCCCAGTCACTACTTGAGAGTTGAGACCAAACGTTATCTTTGTCTGGACTGTGTTCACAAGTGCTAAACAAGAGTGACACAACATACACTACATCGTATATAGTCACAGTTTGGTAAATAACCGATTTGAGCTTAGTGAGTGCAGCTACTAACAATTGTTCTCTGATTTGTAATCACTTCTCTTCTCTTTCTAAATCATGGATGCTGCTGCTGTTGGTGGAGCTTTTCTCTCTGCTTTCCATTAAGTTCTTCTCGACAGGCTTGCTTCTCCTCAGCTTGTTAACTCCATCTATGGAAACAATGTTGACGCCAATTTGATCCAAAGGTTGAAGAACACTCTTTATGCTGTTGAAGCTGTTCTGAATGATGCTGAGCTCAAATAGATCAAAGACACTGCTGTTAACAACTGGCTTGATGAACTCAAAGATGCTCTCTATATTGCTGATGACATTCTCGATCGCATTTCCACCAAAGCTGCTACTACTCAGAAAAACAAAGAGGTGAGTACTACTGCTTCTAGCTACTTGTCTCGCCTTTTCAACTTTGAAGAAAGGGGTATGGTTCGTAAGTTGGAAGATATAGTTACTAGGCTTGAATCCATTCTCAACCTCAAAGATATTCTTGGTCTTCAACGTGTTGCAACTCACCACTCTTCCTGGAGAACTCCATCAACCTCTCTAGATGATGGATCTAACATATTTGGTAGAAATCAAGACATCGAGGCCATACTCAACCTACTGTTACATGATGGTGATGATGATGACAGTGATAAGATTTCTGTGATCCCTATAGTTGGCATGTGTGGTATGGGCAAAACCACTTTTGCCCAATCTGTGTACAACCATGATGACACTATAAAACACAAATTTGATGTTCAAGCATGGGTTTGTGTTTCTGATGATTTTGATGTTTTGAAGGTTACAAAGGTCATTGCAGAGGAAGTTAGAAGTGCTTGTAACACAAATAATTTGAATATTCTTCAGCAAAATTTGAAGGATAAGTTGACCGGAATAAAGTTCTTAATTGTTCTGGATGATGTCTGGACCCAATATTATGACAATTGGAATTCTCTTATAAAGCCTCTTCGATGCGGAGCTAAAGGAAGTAAAATTCTTGTAACAACCCGTATTGAAAAGGTTGTTTCTATGGTCCAAACTTTTCAAGGTTACTACTCTCTTGAGCAATTGTCTGATGAGGATTGTTGGTCTGTGTTTGGAAAACATGCTTGCCTTTTTCTCAAGAAAAATCCTCTTAGAATATGGATCTCGAAAAAATTGGCAAAGAGATTGTTAGAAAATGTAAACGTGACATCAGAGATTGGAATAATATACTGAATAGTAATATTTGGCAAATAAATGAAAATGAGAGTAAGATCATTCCAGCTCTAAGAATTAGTTATCATTATCTCCCTCCCTATTTGAAACGCTGCTTTGTTTATTGTTGCTTGTATCCTAAGGATTATAAATTTGATGAAGGTGATTTGATCTTGTTGTGGATGGCAGAAGATCTTTTAGAGCCTCCAAAAGATGGAAAGACTTTGGAAGAAGTTGGTTATGAGTATTTTAATGACTTAGCTTCAAGATATTTTTTTCAAACGGTTTGGAAGTGGAAATCACTACCGGTGTTTTGTGATGCATGATTTAGCAAGATTGATTGGGGCAGAATTCTACTTTAGAACAGAAGAAGTTGGCAAATAAATGAAGATTGGTAACAAGACTCGGCATTTATCATTTAACAACTTAAGTGATTCAATGATGGATAACTTTGAGATTTTTTACCGAGCAAAACATCTTAGGACCTTTTTGAGAATCGATTTTAGACCTACTCCATTCAACAATGATAAGGCACTGTGCATCGTTTTGTCAAATTTGAAGTGCCCGAGAGTTTTGTCACTTCAAGCCTTTCGAGATCTTAATGCATTGCTTGATTCAACAGGTGAACTGATTTATTTGCGTTATTTGGATCTCTCTTCCACAAATATAAAGACACTACCAGAGTCATTGTGTAATCTGCATAATCTACAAACCTTCAAGTTGTACAATTGTGCTCAACTAACCAAACTTCCCAATGACATGCAAAAGCTTGTGAATTTGCGCTACCTTGATATCCGCTTTACTCCAAAGTTAGAAGACATGCCTAGAGAAATTAGCAAATTAAACCATTTGCCACATTTGAGTTGGTTTGTTGTGGGCAAGCATAAAGAGAAAGAGATCAAGGAACTGGGAACACTGTCAAATCTTCACGGATCACTTTCTATTAGTAAATTAGATAATGTTAGCAACAATTTTAATTTGAAGCATGACAAGCGAAAATAATGGATAAGAAGTACCTTGAAGAATTATCTTTTGAATGGTCTGATAATTCAAAAGACCAATTTACAAATTCACAAAGTGAGATGGATATACTAGACAAGTTACAACGTGCCAAGAACCTAAAAAAGGTATATATGGGGATATAGAGGCACAAGATTTCCAGAATGGGTTGGAGATCCTTCCTACCACAATTTGACTAAGTTGTCTCTATTTGATTGTCATAACTGTTGTATTCTTCCACCACTTGGACAATTAGGCTTTCTCAAGGACTTGAGAATCAGGAGAATGAGTATGTTGGAAACTATTGGATCTGAATACGGTGATTCCTTTTCAGGGATTCTCTTTCCCTCCCTGAACGTCTTCAGTTTGATAACATGCCATGTTGGGAAGTGTGGCATCATCCCCATGATTCAAATGCTCATTTTCCTGTACTCAAATCTCTTATGGTTCATGGTTGTCCCTTATTGCGGGGAGATTTGCCATCTCATCTTCCTGCTTTGGAATCAATTCAGATTGTAAATTGCAACAAACTTGCTTTTTCTCTCCCACGGGCTACTGCCATCCGCAAATTAGTGATATGTAAAAACAATACAGTGGTTTTGCGAGAGCTACCCCTTTCATTGGAAGAGATCAAAATTCAAGGAAGAGAGGTTACAGAGTCCTTCCTTGAAGTCATTGCCATCACCCTACCTATTTCCCTGAAAATTGTAATGATCGAGGATTGTTCGTTTGCGTTATCGTTTCCTAGAGATTGTTTACCCGCATCCTTGAAGTGTTTGTACATCACAAATTGTAGAAATCTAGATTTTCCAAAGCAAAACCAGCAGCACAAGTCACTTCAATTGTTGCATATATATCGTAGTTGTGATTCTCTAACAACCCTCCCACTAATCTAGAATGTCTTTCTGCTTCAAAGACTCTTCAAAATCTTAACGAATTTTTCATTACCAACTGCCCCAAATTAGTTTCATTTGCAAGAGATGGATTGTCTGCGCCCAACTTGAGAACATTGTTGGCCTACATCACGCAAATACTCTTCTTCCAAAATTAGAATGGGTGAGTATAAGTGATTGCCCAGAAATGGAGACGTTTTTTGAAAGTGGTATGCCGCGTAGCTTGAGATCACTTGTTATAAATAAATGTGAGAAGCTAATGAGGAGCCCATCTCTAAGTTTGATGGACATGCACATTGATGGTGTGGAGTCCTTCTCCAATAAGGGTTTCGCGTTGCTGCCTCCACCTCACGTCCCTCCAAAAATTAACAATTCAATATTGTTACAAGCTGGACAGTATGGCGGGAGAAAGGCTACCTGCTACTCTAACCATACTTAAAATCATTGAATGTCCACTGCTGGAAGAACGGTGCCGCATGAAACACCCCCAAATTTGGCCCAAAATTTCCCACATCCAAATCATTCTGTTTTAATTCCTATAATTTTTACTGCTTAAGTAAGTCATTACCTGTTCTCTGGTTTGCAGTAGGATATTATACTTGTGAGTTAAGGTGCTTCTCTTCTCACAAGCGTAAGATAGATAGTCCATTTCACTTTTTTTGTAACATATCATACTCATTAGTTTTTGTGGGTCATTATGATAATACTATGATGAGTATTATCAGTATATTCAATCTATTATCTATTAAATTATATATTATATATATTTAAAATAAACTCTATCTCCTATTTAAATAATTTCATATTATTATTTCATAACGTGACATTATTATTTCATAACATTTACATAATATTTTTCATATTAATTCTATATTATTACTCAATAAGTTTTTTTTAACTTTACATTTTCGGCTTTATCTGCCATCTACACATTTTTGCTTTGTATTTACAAATACATTCTGAGAGAGCTCATCAAAAGAAAATGTGAAAAATTGCAAAGAAAGAGAATAAGTTTTTACAACTTGGTTTTGAAGGTCTGAGGGAAGGTTTTATTAATAGCGCTTCGAGCTAACATGGATGTGAAAATAATCGATTTATACATTTTCTTGCATTGTTATCAGAAGCCAAAAAACATCTAGCAATTTCAACATCGGGTTTAGTAGATTTCTTTAAATTTAACAGTTGTTTTCTTACTGTTATTGGACCAAAGAAAAATTATTGGCACTGCCTAAACTTTTACAGCACTGCGGTTTAAGAATTTTTTCGTTTAAGTTTCTCTATTAAAGTAGTTATATTTAAAGTGTCTTATATACTAAATGAGAATATTGTTTTACAAACATTTAAACTCAAATTTAATATATTATAAGAGTCTGGTTTGTTCTCATATATCAACTCCGATTGTAATAGATACAAAATTATATGCTTAAATATTGAATGTTGAGTATAGAATGCTTATAAATTAAAAGGTTGCATTGGTTTGTGTAGTGGCTATAGGGTTTTAAGTTGAATAAAATAGAGTTGGTGATCTTCCTCTATCAGTCAGTTTGTGATGAAATATCTCCTAATTAATATCAATTAACATTTAAAAATTTTACTATGTGACAAAATTAAATTATATGAGAAATTTAATCATATTCATCTCTCTTTCTAAATTTGTAGAATTCTATCAAGGTATGAATGCTTGTGATTTAGACATGAATAATTGTGCAAAGAAAATAAATTTTTCTCTTTCTATTCTCTTTTGATTAATAAATCAATATACAAATCTTAATACTATATTTGATGTTAATTATTTTAAAAAATTTAGCAATAATTTTAGTTTTATTTATAAGAAAAATTGTGATTTTTAAGATGTATTTATCGTTTAAATAATTTTTTTTTATTTAATGTTTATTTTTTAAATATTAGTGAATGTATATAATGTCTTACACTTTTTTATAAAGAGTTTATTTATAAAAATATTCAAAAAAATAAAAATTATAATTAGTCTATTGGTATTGATGTTTATTTATTTTTCTTCTTATAATTGAAATCCAAGAAAGTAAACAACTATATTTAAATTAATCGATGTAAATAAAAATTTAGACCTTTTGAGACAATAGTATCAAATAAAATGGTAACTACCATACTATCGATCCTTGTGGTTATTGTTCATTGTTTCATCCACCATGTATTTATTATATAACAATATCAAGAATAGTTGTTATTTTAACACAAAAATTAACAATAAAAAATTGATAGACGCAATTTGACTATATAATTAATAAATATTACAAGTGTTGAAATTCATGAGCTATTAATTAAACGTAATTAATTATAAATTTAAATATAAGTATTTATTATTTTTGAATATTCAATACATATATGTCTTCCTAGAGATTTTTCTCTACTAAGTTTTTAAATAGTTTTTTCACAAATTCTATACATCATCCACTATCTTATACTATATCTCATATTTAAATATTATTTCATAACGTCTATTCAAAATTTTCAAAATTAAATTCACATTATTATTTTATAACGTCACTTTATTATTTCATATTGTTTGCCCAATATTTTTTACATTCACATTACCACTTAATTTTTGTCTGCATTAATGAATTTCACATTTTTGTGCCATCTACTTAATCAACTTCACACTTTTGTGTCATCTACTTATTTGCAAGCAATTGTATATAATATTGAACTTATGAATTGAGAGTACATATAAAATTTCTTCAACCTCTTCTGAATTAAGAGTACATATGTCTCTCTTACTTACCCTAAAATATATTTCGATTATTTATATGTGCCTCTTATTGTTGGGTACTTCTCTTCTGTAAATAAAAAAAGTCATTTAAATTAAATAAATTAAAATATATCCGCACAATGCACGTGTTAACATCTAGTATATATTTAAAATAGACTTCGCTGCTACCTTATCATAATTCCTTCACGTATGCAAATATTTTTCACATCATCCAAAAAGCTGATGCGTACGTCTTGAGAGTTTGCTGTATTTGTAAGGCCCGTAATTTTAAATTATACCTTATGTATTTTATTGGATTTTGGTATTGAACTCAAGGGCTTTTTAGCCAAGTTATTAATATTTTGGAGTTTATATGATCAAAAAGATATTTTGATGTCCGATTAGAATTACTCATCGATAAATAAATTAAATTAACTGCGGTGAATCTTTTACGAAGAGTTTAATGCGTTATGGGTGAAAGGGTAATTTAATAAATATCTAAAGATTTTGAGATATTTGTTAATTATATTAATATATATGTTTGTGTGGAGGGAAAAGAGGAGAAAATAGAAAGGAAAAGAAGGAAAAAGAAAGAAAAGAAAAGGAGAGGGAAGAAAAAGAAAAGAAAGAAAACAGAAAACTTCTTCTTCCTCGCGTGACCCATTCTTCTCCCTTCCTCCATTGTTGCTCGTTTTTGCTTCCTTTTCTTTCCTTTGGATTCGAAAATTGATAGTGGGTGATAGGACAAGGATTTCTCAACTCCACTCTTCCTCTTTGATCCGAAAACGAAGGAAAACAGTTTAGGGATTTCAAAACCGTCAAACACAAATCTCGCCGTTTCTTTTGGATCCAAGCTTCGTTTCGCGAAGGGATAGAAGGAAAAGTTGCTCACCACTACACTACGGTGCTAGTGAGCTAACTTTGGAAGCGACGTCGCGAGAAAAGTTTTACCGGAATTGATCGTGGTGCCGTAATTCGACGTTAAAGCTAGCGTTAAGGTAAGGGCTCCTTCCAAACTTTTAGTTTGCATTTAGGGACTTAGTTGTGGTTGTGTGGAAGAGAATTTGGTTAGGGTTAAAGTAATGTTTTGTGGAGAATGAATTTTAAACCCATTTATGTATGATTTCGACTATATGAAACTTGTTGGGTTCGAGTGATGGATTGTGTCAATTTGTGTCGTCGTATTCGGCGTGTTCATATTTGATAATCATAGAATTTGAGATGTGTTTTGTGTGGTTTGTGTGGAAAAGTGGTTGGATGTGTTTTGATGTGAATTACGAATTGATGTGTTTTTGATGTGGATTGATAATATGTTTGAGTTTGTTTTGTGTGGAATTTGAAAACCATTAAGTTAAATGAGTATTAAGAATGAGGAATCTCTTAATATCTCTGTTTACTAATGTTTTAGAAAATCGTTTAAGTCAAATGAGAATTAAGAATGGGGAATATCTTAATTTCTTGTTTACTTAATGTTTGTTTTGAAAATCGTTTAAGTTAACCGGGCGTTAAGAATGGGGAATCTCTTAATGTTTTGGTTACTTAATGTTGTTTTGAAAACCGTTTAAGTTAAAAGAATATTAAGAATGGGGAATCTCTTAATATGTCTGTTTGCTTAATGTTTGGCATAAAAATCATTTAAGTTAAATGAGTATTGAAAATGGGGAATCTTTTAACATCTGCATTTACTTAACGATTGTTGTGGATGGAGTCAGTATATGCTCATGCATTTTTATGCTTTTTGTAAATCGTGCAGACCCGTGATAGGTGGCACCCTAATAAATAGTACTTTGGCCTGTGATAGGCGGTACATTTATGATTTACGTTTTTGTAAATTGTGCAGACCCGTGATAGGTGGCACCTTGGTAAATAGTACTTTGGCCTGTGATAGGCGGTACTTTTATGATTTACGATTTTTTGTAAATTGTGCAGACCCGTGATAGGTGGCACCTTGGTAAAGAGTACTTTGGCCTGTGATAGGCGGTACATTTACAATTTGCATTCTTTTTAGTAAATCGTGCAGACCCGTGATATGTGGCACCTTGGTAAATGATACGGGCCCGTGATAGGCAGTACGTTTATGGTTTACGCTTTTTAGTAAATCGTGCAGACCCGTGATAGGTGGCACCTCGGTAATTGGTACTTTGGCCTGCGATAGGCGGTACAATTATGATTTACGGCCCTTTGAGGAGGGTTTTGGTTTGGAATTCCGAGTCCATGCATTTTGGCATATACGCATTGCATTAGGGTGCTTGGCACACGAGTCGTGGTTGATTCAAATTATGATTGTGTTGATTTTGCTAAGTGTTATGGTTTGAAATTATGTGTAAGTGTGTTTTTGATTCAAATTATGATTGTGTTGATTTTACTAAGTGTTATGGTTTGAAATTATGTGTAAGTGTGTTTTTGATTCAAATTATGATTGTGTTGATTTTGCTAAGTGTTATGGTTTGAAATTATGTATAGGTGTGTTTTGATTCAAATTGTGATTGAGTTGGTTTATGAATTTTTGAAAGAATACACAGGAAAATCGATTTACCCAATCGATTTGATGAGTTACAAGGGCCCTGTCCTTCCTGAAATCGATTTACCCAATCGATTTTGTAATATATTTTTCAAAATGATTTGAGAAATCGATTTGGTAAATCGATTGGATTCAATATAGGGGCCTTGTCTTTCCCAAAATCGATTTGCTCAATCGATTGGATTCAATACAGGGGCTTGTCTTTCCCAAAATCGATTTGCCCAATCGATTGGATCCAATACAGGGGCTCTGTCTTTCACGAAATCGATTTACCCAATCGATTGGACAATACAGGGGCTCAATCCTTCTCGAAATCGATTGAGGCAAGTTTGGGGTTCAATTTTTACTAAAAACTTTCAAGAAATCGATTTGCCCAATCGATTGGCACAGTAGGAAATCTTATTTTGTGTTAGATGATGGATTTCTCAATTGATTATCAATGTATTGGTCAGTTATGTATTACTTGATAGATTAAGAACTTTATTTTGATTTCATTATCATTTGGTAAGCATTGTATGAACTTTTAGCATATGGAAAACCTTTTAAGATGCATGCTAAGTTGGAAGGGGTATTTTGTGCATTTGAAAACTTATATGTTATTTGTTAACTGTTAATTTCGGTTGGTGACCCTTTACAACTATTGTGGAAATCTGGGCTTTGCCCTCAGATGAGAGTCAGGGCGGTCCTACTGGTTCGTACCCTACGGATGGGAATGTGGATGGGAATGCTTTATTAGAGCTACGTTAGGAGGATCTCACGGGGCGCGTAGAGATTACTCGAGGCGTATAGTTTTTTGTTATGTATAGAATGATCAGACTAGGTTGTCACTCAGGACACATATGTCTTTCTTTTGGGCTACTTTTATTTTATATTGGAAGGATGTACATGTACTAATGTTGGCATCAGGACATGCTATGGATTTATATTTTGAAAAAGAAAACTTTTCCGCTGTTTGTAAATTAAAATGACATAATTATTTATCCAAGGGTTTTACCTTATTTAATTCTGCGTTGTATTTTAATTTCTTTTTTTTTTTTAAAAAAAAAAATACACCCTCGCTAAGAAAAATGGGGTGTTACAGTATTCAATTTCTAAATTCCTAATTTAATTTTGTCTTCCATCCACAATTTCATTTTCTCCATTCTATTTTTTTTAATCATATATTTTGTTTCGTCTCTTTTTTTGACAATTTCTTTAATCTCTACTTCTGCTACTCCTCTTCCTTCAACAATTTCTTTAATCTTTTTAATCCCTAATTTTGTTTTGTCTTCCTTCAATAATTTCTTTTTCTGTATTCTATTTTTTTTTTTAATTATCTTCAACTTCTGCTCCCAATCCTCCTCCCCCTCTCTCCCCGGACCAACCCGGATCTTTCCTCGAAAGTTTCTAAAAATCTATGCAAATGAAAATCTCAATTCCTAACTCTTTTAAATAATCTTAATTGATGGATAGGGTTATGATCGATGATTGTTGATACTGAGAAGGTGATAAGGATAATTATGAATCCAAGATATAATCAAGTTCATAAACTGGTGTAGTTTTGCCTTATAGTTTACAAGGAATTTTTTCATGTTTTAATATGGATGATGAATAAAGGAAAAAAAATCAAAAAAAGAATCAAGTTTAGAAACTGGTTTTGTATGTAGATTTATTATTTATATTGATGCATTATTATTATTTTATTTTATTTTTCTAATTTTACTTTTTCTTATCTAGGGGTGCAGGAGTGGACTCAAGTTGGTTGCATTTTTTTGCCAACTCAGGGCGTCGATGAAGCCGATCCATCTATTGCTATCAGAATAATACCTCTCGAAAGAGTTCAAATAATGATGAGAAATGTTGCATCTGTTGGAGAAAATTTTGCTCAGACCAGCTTCGATGAAGCTGCTCTAAAGATAGCGCAACCGACTTTGCTTGAAAGATACCCCAAAAGATGTATGTCATTTCTTTTTAAAAAAGCCCTCTAATTATTGTTGATTTCATTCGTGAGTTATATTTATATTATATATGCTATATATGATATGGTTCAATATTGATCTTTTAGAAACCTGCCAACTATTCATTCACTTATAAATCCCGATTTCCTTAATTTGTTGTTTCAATTATAATAGGAATTTGATAGAAAGAATGTCATGAAAGATATTTGGAACTGTAGAACCGCAATTTGTTTCTGTTTTGTCATCCTCGACCGTCTTGCCGATTCATAATTCAAAATCATCTTCTTCGATGTATCTTCGCCATAACTTTTCCAAATTGTGAAATCTTACCTAGATTATTATCAAATTGTATACATAAAACAAACCTCCAAATCTATTTTGATGTCATCTTATTATGTTTTTTTTTTATAATATTATTATGCATTTTTTATCACTTTTAATTTATGTCGATCAATTATATGAGCAATATTTTACGTTACCAATCTTCATACACAATTATGTCTCTCCGCAATATCTTTTTGAAATCGTGAAATCTGATCGATTATTATCAAATTGTATGCATTTTTTTTATAAATTATTTTATAATATTACTACTCATTTTTTGTTACTTTCAATTTATATCAATTATGAGTAATATTTTAAGTTGAAGATTCAATTACTCATTAAATTCAATGGAAAAAATAATCAAATCACTCATAAATATTATCATAAATATTCTCAACATGGTAACAATAATAAATCAGTATAAATGAGGTATCTCTCCAAAGAAAGTGACAATGTCCTTCCAGTCCTTCCGTAGGAACTCTTCGAAATCGTGAAATCTTACCTATATTAGTATCAAATTTAATACATAAAATAAACCTCCAAATCTATTTTGCTGTCAACTTATATGCATTTTGTTGTCAAGTTTTAATTTCTTATATACTTAATAATTATTATGATAACAAGCCAATTTGTAAGCATGACAAATCTTAAAAACCACTATCATAAAAACAACTTTAGTGAAATGATTAAACATTAAACAAGAAAAATAATCAATCATGTATTCGTCCAATGAAAAAGAATATTTTCCTTGTAAATGACAATGGGACAACAATATGTTTCTCTTTTAACATCAATATCTTCAATCATATGTGATATTATAATTAAATCAGACTATTTCATCATTTTTTCTTCTGAAGAATAAATCACCATTATTTTTCTCTCTAAAAGGATGCTCAATACAAAGTATAGACCAAATAATTAAAAGTTTAGTCTATGATTCCTTTACACCGAATTCGCTCAAAATTGATTTGTGAAAAGTGCTCGTCTCTAAATAATTAGAGATAAAAATAACGGACTCATTTAATACCATCAAATGTTTGTTCGTAAATATAAAATCATCAAAACTATAATTCATATACGAGGGCAGAGGTATTGTAAACTTGTCATTGCTTAAGTTCAAATGATACACTCTATTCTGGAATTTATATTAAAATAAAAAAATGTATTAAAATTTGAATTATTTTATTTTGATTCAATGACTTTGAATGTGTTGATTATATAAATGCGATTTTTCCAAATAATTTTAATTATTTGTGACCTTGTTAATTTATGTTTTTTTTCCACAATTATTGAATTATTTTACAATTTTTGTTTTTGAGGAAGAATTATTTAACAATTTTTGTTTTTGAGGAAAAATTATTTAACATGAATACAAATTGGTCCTCGAAATTATAACTATCTATTAGAATAGTCACTCAATTTTATAAATTGAAAAATACTTCTTTAAAGTTTTAAAGTATAAGTTAGAATGATAAATCGATGAATTTATGTTCCATGAGGTTTTGACATGACCTCTTAAATGAATGTCTGATCTTTTATATGATGTTAGAGCATCTCCAATCTAGAGAATTTAACTACCCCTTATTTTATAAGTTATATTCCTTAACTTTTTTTTATTTTATTTTTTTTTTATCATTGAGGGTATTGAATTATGATCTTCTCATGCTTAAGATTAAATTGTATTACTTAGAGCATCTCCCATTGAGGGTTAGGCCAATGGTTGCTTAACTAACTTTTTTTTTTATTAAAATGAAATTATATTAATTAAGTACATTGTTTGAACAATAACAAGGATCACTGTGATCATATTACGCTAAAAAATGGGAACATCTATTTTGCTTTTCTTGGAGAATAACTAAGGGATAAACATTATCTCTAGATCAAACCTTGAAGAAATCCATAATTGGAGAATAATTTGGTCATCAGCGGCTGGAAGCCAAATGGGGAAATCCGAAGAAGCATTGGTCGAAGGCTTCAAGGATCAAATTTTCTCACTCATTGACTCAAGCATAATTAGTTACAGTTTACTCTAATTTCAATCTATACAATTTGTGTAACTCAATACAAGAAACTCATATTCTATATGTGGAATGAGTTAGGTAGTAAGCCAACAAACTTTCCATAGCCAAATATCTAGTGATCCTTCAAAAGTTTAGTAGAATGATCATCACAAGTAACCCATCTCACATTACTTTCGATATTGGACCACACTTTATCAATATTCCTCCAAGTATTAAAGGCAAGGATGCATTATTAGATAAAAGTGGTTTTCATAATACCACAAATTTACTTGGCTCATTCCTCGAAGTATTAAAGGCAATGATGCATTCTTAGATAAAAGTGGTTTTCATAATACCACAATTTTACTTGGCTCAGGCTAGTTAAACCCAAAATATGTCCTTGTTTGCAACCAATTGCCATACTAGTTTGGTCACGTAGGCATGATTAAGGACACTGAGATTCGTGAAGCCAAGTTCATCTCACTGGTTTATCTTACAAATTGTTTCCAAGAGATCATGTTCTATGTTTAATTGTACTACCCCCAAATGAAGTTGGGACATAATCTCTCTGCTTCGTCACATATAAAGACCATGATAAATTGTATTTCCGTCTATGATAGGTTTTTTCGAGATCAAACTTAGGAATTAGGAAGCCTTTAATATCATGTAGATGAGATATGATATGGATGGTTTCTTGGAGTACTAGAATGTTATCAGAAGTATATCCTCATGAAATAAAACTACTTTGATTATGGGATACCACATAAAGTATAACACTTATGAGTTTCTAAGCAATGATTTTAGAAATAATCTTATAGCTCACATGAAAAAGTGATATAGGTTTAGTTGATTAACCCGTATAATTTTATCACTGGTGCATAAAAAAACTTTTTACATAAGTCAAAATTGACATTTTACATGAGATCTACAGGCAATGTAAGATGTCGCTTCTTTTTACATCGGATAAATAATCAATGTGAAAACTACATTTTACATCGACTATATATAAAATATCGATTTAAATGAATATGATGAATGAGATTTCACTTCGACAATATATAAATAACTGATATGACAAGTAATTTAGAAAATGATTTCACATCAATGTTATATACATACCAATATAAGATGTTTTTTGTGTGTGTGGTTATATTAACAATCCTTCCATTTTAACATCAATAAACAAACCAACATGAATAAAAATCCTTAACAAACTCCATGAACCAAAGATTTAATAGTTTCCTTTAATCTTCAACTTCATACGTTGTTTCAAAACACAAGAAACTAACTTGCCCAACGTTGTTGGTTGCGAGATATATCTTTGTTCTCGAATCATGATAAATCATTGCATATCTACAGTTAGTATCATATGTAAATCACAATTAACACTATACTCAAATTACTTATTAATCACAATAATATATAACTCATGAGTAGTAAACATATTATTACTCACTACAAAAAACAAAGTATGTAGTGTGAAACTCAATTTTTTGTGATATATTTTCATCTTTCACTAAAACTATTTTTAGCTACAATTCAGGTGTCACTGTTTCGAAAAATATTATATTATTTTGTAAAAAACATTAAATGAACAAAAACCTGTAGAAATTTTTCTATATTCCAGTTAGGGTGAAATCATTTTTTCATTTTTTCTCTCAGAAATAGGTTTGCTTCTCTAGTAACAGTTTGATTTCCTTCAACTTTCCTCTTCGATTCATGTTCTCTAGTAAAAATTAAGTATCGAATCGTTCTTCCATCTCAATCTCAAGTAAATTTTGTTCTTTCATCACAATTTCTTCGAAATCCATTTCCTTCATGACCTCTTCACCGAATTATCAGGCTCCATCGTTGACTTTACCTATAACTCTTCTTCTCAAATCTATGACATTGTCGTTTCAAAGTGTAGGATTCTTCAAAGCAGATATTGGGTGGTTTCCTGGTTTATTGTGATAGCCAGTTATGTTTAGTAAGTTGCATAACTAGTCTTCAATTCATGTTGAATGAGTAAGTTGCAGCCTCTAGTAGCAATTTTCTACATCTTGATATTCGTAATTGAAAAACCACAAAACATGTTAAAGAGTAATGACAATCTTCATGAGCAATGAACATTCATTTACATTTTTCAGTCTTAGCTTTGCATGGTCCACAAGTGAAAAAATCACCAAAGTGTGGTGCATAGAGATGATGGTTTTTTCTTAAACTTTGCTACATATTTACATAGATACTTGATTTTGATCTTTAGATTAAAACCCTAGGTATCACCTCTTATCTTATAAGGTGCTTGTCATTGTTTTGATTCTTAATTAGGGATGACTTCTTCTTATATTGTGATTCGTTGGTGTTTTAATTGCCTTTGAGTTGGTTAGGTGATCCAAAATCAATATGTTGTTCACATTCATAAATATTGTTCTAATACTATGCTATCCTTTGACATTTTGGTTTGTTGTTCTTGCTTCTCGTTCTATCGGGAAGATTCCTCGAAACAAGGTATGCCCGTTTGGTTCAAAAATGAAATACAAAGTTTGTTGTGGATCTACGTCAAGGAAACAATATGCTAAGTCTGTAGTGTATGCATCTTAGGCTAAGCTAAGTGAAGAGTTTTCATTGATAGGATCTGAAAGGTCAGATTGATAATCAGACTTGGAGCCGAAGCATGTGGTATTTGTGTTATTGGAGTTGGAGTGCCAGTTTTCAATTCATCTCTGCATTTAAATAAACACATACACTTTTGCTTTCAGGGATTCAAACACCTCCACGTGTTGGCTTTTTGGGATTCGGAATCATGGGATCCCCTTTGGCACAAAATCTCATCAAAGTTGGGTATATATCTTTATATTGTCATACTATTCTATTAATTAACCTACTAATAGTTTCTCTAATGTGTTTTTTACTTTTAATGATTTTCCTCTTTTCAATTTTTAAAAGAAATTCATTCAAATTTTATTTTTTAATTTACTTATGATTAATATGCATTGACCACCTAAAAGTGAAACCATGTGCAATATTGATGCACATGATGTTTACTAGTTCTTCACATTCTAATTGATGTCACATTTGCCATGCTTGTTGATCCTCAAAGTGCGGTGTGTGCATATTTCTGTATGGTTTTTATTTTATTTTATTAAAGCTCATCTAAAAATTATGAGCTTGTTGTATTTGTTCTATTCCATATCTGGTGGATGTTGCTTGTGTGAAGCATGGAGCTGCAAATGGAATGGTTCCAAGAAAAGGGTGCTATATTTAAATTCAAAGTTATAAAGTATTTTTATTTGATTGCAACGATTTGACATTTAATAGTATTTGAAATAAATATTGATATATGCCTGATCATCTTACTATTGAAACTTTTCCCTCTAGTTTGATTAGACTATGTCTATCCATAGTATAATCTCGTTGCATATATTTTCATATCATTATAATGTTTGCAATGCCAAATATCTACTCGATTGTTTACTTTTTGAAGTAATGAAATGGTAGGAAGATATTGTATACCAGCTTATGGTGTATGTATGTTGTGATGTGCTTCCTTAGTTTGACAGCAAACTTGATATCTTTTATATTTTCAGATACGTGGATGTATAAACTGTTGGTGGGGACACTTCTAAATTGATTAATGGACACATAAAATCCATCGTAACATTATTTTTGGACGTTTTGTTGTTTATAATTTCCCTACTTATTCTCTATGGAACATTTAGGTTTAGTCACAAAAAGTTCATGGATACTTAAGCAGAGTTATTCTTTGTTTCGAAATTTGTTATTGCCATTTAATGAAACCTTTTGTTTGGCCAGATTAATATTGCTCTATAAATTGTTCTATACATCTCTCCTAAATATTTGAAAGAGAACACTTTTGTATTATGTTGAGTCTCAAGGAGTAGAGTAGTAGCTTCTCTATGTGTCATGTTTGTTTTGTGTCTTCTGAAGATGAAAAACATTCTTTTACACCAACGAAGAACTTCATATTATGTTATTTGAATTGACTTTCGCTTGTAGCCTAGTTCTGATTTTTGAAGATAGATTATTGGCGGTCAAAAATCTACTTCTTTTTATTGTCTTATATGAATAAAAATGAATTTTTGAGACATATAGTTTTTTGGATTAGATTTTTTAGGCTTATATTGTAGAAATATCAATTGCTATATTGATTTTCTGAGGTTTATCTTTACTCAAAGTTGGTGGAAGAATGGTTTATTCAACATGCTCAATGAATCCTATTTAGAATGAAGTTGTGGTTGCAAAGGTAATCTATTTTGAGTGTTGTATCGTCTATACTTTTATGTAGTCTTGTTAGTCGTTGGATTGACATATGTCGCATCCGGTTTGTCTGCAAAAAAAGGAGTTGCCACCAATTTTATTTTTATTAAAGGAAAAATTGGATAAAACCTAAAATAATAATTTTTGAACCAGAAATTTGGATTCGGTAGTCAATTACGAATAGGGAAGTATTACCACCCTATAACGTCCGTTAAAACGGTTACCCCGTAATTAATTGTATATAAACTATTTTTTTATTTTTTTTTACCCCCAAAAAGAATAGTAAAAAAAAAAAGAAAATAAATTATTTACATTAATAAAAGAAAGAAAAAGAAACATTTTTTATTAATTTGGTTTGACAAGGGAAGACCTTGCTCCTACGTATCCCCAGGTACAATAGAGAAATCAAAACTCACGTTTTTCTTACACAGTTTATTTTAATGTGGTCGTGTTTCAGCTTAGCCCCAAAATCATTTCATTCCTCTTTCACTGGCGTAGCGTATGCCTAGCTCATGGTACTAAGGTGAGGTGGTTGTTTGAATTGTAGCTATTTTGGGTTTATTCTCCTATTACCCTTGACTAGCCTTCTACCCTCACTCCAAACATTTTTATTAATAGTATGAGTGCTAAATGATAACTATTAATTTTTAAGTGTAAGATTATGAGCCTATTAGTTTATTTTACTACTATTTTCTTGACTAGAAGCTAGCGCTAGATGTGATATTGTCTCAGCTAGTGGCACCACCAATTCTTCTGCCTTGACAATGATGCATCTGAAACAACTATTTTTTGTCATCTCTTTGAGCTGCAAACATTGCTGCCAAGTAAAAAATTGCTTAGAGGAAATGCGGGTTGGGGTGGCAAATACTTTGATGACACTTATCTTATTTTAGAGATAGATTTCTTCTAGTGTGGAAAAAATGATTGGATAGGTTCATCTAATCTAATGAAACTCCATTTAGGCTGGCTGGTTATACCAATTTCCCTATGAATCCCAAATGTGTAGGTTGTCAGTCTCGGATAATTGAATAGAGGAGCCAACCCTTAATTAGGATAGGTGTAACTGGGAGGCTTAATATATGTATTAATGTGTTATATATATATATATATATATATATATTTATCTTGTTTTTTAGTGACAGTTATTAATGTAGATAGAATCAAAACATGTAGTGACAATTTTCATAGCATGTTGTGACAGTCTTTAAAGTTTAGCAGGACGACCCTTTAAGTTGAAGTGAATTTAGGTGTTACTCAAAGTATTATTGACCTTTACCTACAATTTTTAACTTTTAGGACAAACTTTGTGTGTCACGATAAATCAATTTTTTTGTAATAATAATCTATCGATCAATTCTTAGTAATGTTCACCATGTGCATCAACATCATCTCCTTCAACATGAAATTCTATAGTGTCAAGTTCTTCTTTGTCTAGTTAAATATTAAACAAGTGAAAAGGTAAATTTAATTCTTACAACTTTCAAATAAATAAATAAAATACTCAATATAATTAAACATTAACCTTCGTTGTTTCTCATAAATCATCAATAATTGAAATTGTATTCTCACGACAAAGAATGTAACACTCTAAATTTGATAATAACCTATTTTATAAATTAATTAGGATTTTAGATAATTAATTTGATGTTAAAATTATTTTAGAATTCATGTTGATTAGTTTATGATTAATTTTCTTTATAGATGTGTTTTCTATGACGTATTAATTTTGTACATATTGACCAAATATATTATATGAATAATAAATGTTATATTCTATTATTTTATATATTTTTCTAAAAAATAATAATATATTAGTGTAAATATTTTAAAGAATAAGATTTAGGCGATTTTACGTGTATATGTGAGTTGATAATTAATATCATATTTTCTTGTGTATTTGACTAATATTAAATGTGCACTTAATCATATTTAATTATTTTTAAAGATATTTTATTTTAATTATATATTTTACAAATAATTATCTTGAGATATAAGTAATATTGTGTTTGATTTTCTTTATTTTTATATACTTATTTTGGAATTGTAATTTTATATATATATTTATTATGATTTAGTAATTAACATAAAATAAATATTGTTGTTATATTTATTTATTTTATAATTTTGACTATTCTCTAATGATATATTGTTATAATGTAAATATTTTGAAATATAAATATAATTATAGTTTTTAATTTGAATATAAGAGTTTGGGTTGTAAATAATATGTATTTTTTTTTTAAAGTTAATTATTTAAAATTATTTTAATTTATCATATATTAATTATAAAATATTAATGTTTTATTAATGAAATAATTGTTGGTTTCTTTTTTAAAAAGAAAAAACAAAATGAAAGAAAGGACTAAAATGTGTTTTATAGACTAGGTCCATATGTAATAGAAAAACTTAATTAAATAATATTAAAACAACACAAAAAATTAAGAGAAGGCAGCCGTACAAGTTATTGCAAGGGAAGAAATTGGGGCCACCCATCTTTATCAAGAAATTGACACTGGTCATAGATACATGTTCCAGAAAACCTTTTTGGTTTTGTCCAAATTTCAATACAACAAAGCAAAAAGAAAAACCAACATCAATATCTAGAGATGAGAATTAGTTACACCGTCTCTCTCAATGGCCTATGACCTGATAGTTATAGTCTGACCTGATCTATTTAATAAAAAAATTAAGTTTAAATTATTTTTAAAGCTTATTTATTTAAATAGACCAGACTCAAATTTATTTTTTATAAAAAATCTATTAAATTTGATAGGCCGACCTATATATATTTTATTATTTATTAATATTAATTTTTATTATTATTTATTAGTAATATTATTTCCTATTTTAAAGTTTATCAATTAGACAATTACTCAATAGTCATGCGGTATCACTTCTATATTTGGTAGAGATTCCATATTCAGTAAACGTTCTATATTCAATAGCCGTTCAATTAGACAATCACTCCATAGTCGTTCCATATTTGTTTGAGAGGTATTAATGAGTGCATTTATTTTAGGAAAAAATCTATTATTTGAAACCAAAAATTATTTTATTAGAAAAATTATTTTTTGCTTAATATATATCAATATGTAAAAATAACATTTAAATGTTTTAATATTAATAAGTTTTTTAAATAATCTTTCATACCAGACTTTTAAAAAGGTCGGGTCAGGCCGGAAAAAAAAAAACTCTAAGATATACCGTATGTCAGACTTAAATCGAAAAAATTAATCGTAGGTTAGACTCAAGTCTTTCAAAACCTGATCTATTCCCACCTTGTGTCAATATTAGTAAGAAACACTAACTAAAAATTTTTATATATATTAATTTCAAAATAATTTTATTTTTAAATATTATAATTTCCCTGGGTTTTAAATTTTTAGATTATATAAAATGCCAAAAATACCATAATAATACAATAATAATATTTTTAAGAATTAATTATTTATATTTTAATTTTACATCAACTTTAATTGTTTTATATATTTAACGGAAAAAGGGGTAGTTATAATTAAATTTGTTTTGTTGCCAAGATATGAATTTTGACTACGTATAATTCATTGAATATACAATTAACATTCGTATCCTAAAATCAAACTAACCCTATTTATTTAATGTACACATATATATAAATACAAACCAAATCAAAATACATTCAATGCTTTAGTTGTTTTTTCCTAATATAATTTTTTTTAGTCAAACTAACCCTATTCCATTTAATGTACACATATAAATACAAACGAAATCAAAATTCATTCCATGTTTTAGTTGTTTTCTCCTAATATAATTTTTTTTCTCTAAAATCCAAAAGAACGCTTTCGATTCTAATGTACTAGTGTACACATTATAAATAGAAACCAAAAAGCTCAAATCTCTCCCAACCAACAATGGCGACTAATACTTATGCCATATTTTCAATTTCAATTCTTATGGCTATGTTATGCCTATCTAAAATCAAATGTGAAAAACCACACAAATTAGAATCATTATTTAGCTTGCCAGAAACACTAGCCTCAAAGCTTAGTCGTGACCCACAAATTCTTTTAGAAGCCTCAACTGATTATGGGAACATAATTCACAAAAGCCCTTATGCAGTTTTGGAGCCATCATCTATCGATGATATTGCAAACTTGATTAAGTTCTCAAACTCACTTTCTAACCCATTTACCATATCTCCTAGAGGAAAAGCCCATTCAGTTTTTGGACAAGCCATGGCACAAGATGGGGTTGTGGTGAATATGACTCAACTTAAATGTGTTTAAAAATGGGTCAGGGATTATAGTGTCTAATTGTGATGGGAAAAGCCCATTGGATTGTTATGTTGATGTGGGTGGGGAACAATTGTGGATTGATGTTTTACATGCAACGACTAAACTTGGACTTGCACCTCTCTCTTGGACTGATTACTTATATTTAACTGTTGGTGGTACACTTTCTAATGCTGGGATTAGTGGACAAACATTTCGATTTGGACCTCAGATCTCCAATGTTCTTGAATTAGATGTTATTACAGGTATTATCACTTTATTCAATTAATTTTTCGGTTAAATATATTTTTCGTTTCTGTCTTACTTGATTTTCGTTTATATTGATATTATGAAATTTTATTTGTTCGTCAAAATAATTTTATTTTGTTGGTCTAAATAAAATAATGGTTGGTTAATATAACTATTGGAGTGGTATTTAATAAATGTACAATAATAATAAATTGAATATTTTGTCGCGATTTTGAATTAGAGTGTATAAGTTAATTATAATAAAATTTACCATCTATTTTAAGATAAAAAAATTTATTAGAGTAATAAACAATAATTGGTCAAAATAATTAATGCTAATAAAAATTTGGTTTTTTTTTTGTATATATCAACTAGGGATGATAATAGGTTAGATCGTATGTCAGAGGCCTTTCCTACTTATGAAATAGGGTTAGTTTGTTAATGTTATTTTTTATTATTATTTATTAATAATTGTATTTCTTATTTTAAAGTCTATCAATTAGGAAATCACTTGATGAGTTTTCCATATTCGATAATAGTTCTATATTCGGTAGCCGTTTTATTAGTCAATCACTTATTAGTTATTCCATATTTGTTTGAGATGTAATAATGAGTGTATTTGTTTCAGGAAAAAAAATATTCTTCGAAACCAAAAATTATTTTTTAAGATTTAAATGGTGTTTGTTTCAGACTTTTAAAAAATTATATTGTTTGAAAAACCATTTTTTGTTTTAATATATATAGATATGTAAAGTATAACATTTAAATGTTTTAATGTTAATAAGGCATTTAAATAGGTTTTCAGGTCAAATTTTTAAAAAGGTTGGACCAGACCGAAAAAAATCTATGATAGACCATAAGGCAGTCTTAGGCCAAAAAATTAATCGTAGACAAGACTTAAACATTTCAAAGTCTGGTCTGACATAATCTATTTTCACCCCTAATATCAACAATAAAAAATAATTGTTATGTTTTGTGTTTTCATATTTAGTTTTGTTTTTCCTAACAAAATATGTATGTTGTTAAAATTTTATTTTATATTTTTTTATTTTGAATTATAGGAATAGGTAACAAAATAATGATAATAGTAATTACAAATTATCCTTAATTTATCGATTTAATCTATAGGTTGTGTGATTTTAATGATTATTTAATATAAAAATAAATTATTAAATTGGTCTACCGTGTATTAAATTTTTAGATTTGAATCTTACTTTAGACATGGAGCAATATTGTTTAGATTTCAAATTAATTTGTTGTTAATTAATTAATTAATTTTAGAGTGAACGAGATACTTTTTGTAAGCTATTTTAAACAATAAATATTAATCGGTATTATAAATCTTAGAAAAAATTAGCAACGAAAATTTGTGGTAGAAAAATTGAAATTCTTCTCCATTCTCCTCGTCACTAAATTTAGTGAGGGAATAAGAGAGATCTCTCATTTGTTCTTCCATAAATTTTCCACTTACTTAATAGTCTCATATATGCATTAGTACATTACTACTAAACAATATGTATAACTATTCTATATAGCATTAGTAGAAAAAAACTTTTCTATTTAATGATCAATTTTCTTCACTTCCAAACTATCCAAAAGGATGTTTTTTCTTCATGCAGCATAATTAAATAATTTTTGCTCAAATGAATATGATCGTTTATATAATAAAGCTTTACATTTACAAACACACAAATGAATAATATTATTATATCATGTTTATATGTGGGTTTTTTTACAGGGGAAGGTGAATTTGTAACTTGTTCAAGAGAGAATAACTCAGAGTTATTTTACTCTGTACTTGGAGGATTAGGTCAATTCGGGGTGATAACGAGAGCAAGACTACCTCTTGGACCTTCACCAACAAGGGCAAGTTTCATCATTCTTTATTTCCATTAACTTATTTAGGATTAAACGTTCAAACTATCAATAATCAACCGGAAAAAAAAAAATTGATATTGATTGTATATTCCATTATTTATAAAGTTTTACTTTGATTGCTTGTAGGCGAAGTGGCTGCGTCTAATTTACGATGACTTTTCTAAATTTTCGGCAGACCAAGAACATTTAATCTCATTCAATGACAAAAATGATACCAATGCAGCAGATTATGTGGAAGGCATTCTTGACCAACCAAGGATAAAATCCTTGGTAACTAAATCTGGCATTGCCTATGTTATAGAGCTTGTCAAATATTATGACACAAATTCTCAACCACGTGTCGACGAGGTAATTTTAAACTTAATTTATTTGTTATTTTCTATTGACTTACTCTCAATTGATCCTAGAGAAATAAATTTATGTAAAATTTGATCTATCATTGTTTTAATCAATATTCAAATTCATATATTCTTAATCAATTTGACTTAAACTGAAATTCATTGACAACATTAATTCAATTAATTGATTTATTTCATACATTTTTATTTAAATGTATTGTTCGTCTCTCTATTTTGGGAAGAAAAAAAAAATTAGTCCCCCAATTTATGAATCTAGAATTTTATGCCTACCACTTAATTTAGAGCTTATTTTTATGTTGTAGAATTACATTTGATGGTGTAACATTACTGGTTCGAAACAAAAAGTGAACCAGAAATCTCATTAAATATATTTTGTTTTATTGATCAAATGTAAATATCTTATAATAAAATTCATCATTTTTTACCCAAATCAACAATGTTTTGAGGAAAAGTCTTTAACACTAAACGGGAGACCAAAATCCCAAATTTAGAAAAAGGAAAATTAAAATCATATTTTAGTTAAATGATGATTAAAAGTTCAGTTACATTTATATTTTTTTATTCTTAATATAGATATATGAATCAATATTAATTTAATTTTAATTAACTATGTTATTGTTTTGTTGACCAATAGGAAGTTGACAATTTGGTCAAAGAATTGAACTTTGTTCCTACCTTCATGTTCCAAAAAGATGTGACATACGAGGAATTTTTAGACAGAGTCCATGTAGAGGAGTTAGTTCTTAGGTCAAAAGGACTCTGGGAGGTTCCTCATCCTTGGTTGAATATGTTCATACCTAAATCAAGAATTTCAGATTTCAATGAAGGTGTCTTCAAGAGTATTATTCTCAAGCAAAATCTTACTCCTGTAATTCTTCTATTCTACCCGATGAACCAAAACAAGTAAGTTTGTTATGTGCTTATTTAGAAATTACCATTTTCAATTACCTTATATAACAAAGACACAAAATAATCGTTTTACAAATTTCTTATATAACAAAGACACAAAATAATCATTTTACAATTTTCTTATATGAGAGTGGAACCTTGTCTTTGACATTTGGAGGAAATTTTATTCATCTTATAATCAGTATATGAATTGATAATTTACAGGTGGGATGATAAGATGTCAGCAGTTATACCAAATGAATAAGTGTTCTACACTTTAGGTCTTTTGAATGCTGCAAGTGGGTTAGATGAGGTGAAGGAATTTGAGGCCCAAATCCAACAGATATTACAATTTTGTAATGATTCTGGTATTGAGATTAGACAATACCTTACAGGAAACAAAACACCACAACAATGGATTCAACACTTTGGCACAAAATGGCAACTTTTTGAAGATAGAAAAGCTAAATTTGATCCCTGTCACCTGGGCAGGGAATATTTCAATAGACAAAGTACTAGGTTTAAGTTACGGCCCCATCTAAATTTTTGTAGGTGTGTTATTATTCGATTAAGAAAAATTATTATTTAATAAATGAGTATTTAATATTAATTTTGAGTAAAATTGGGTATTTAGTATGAAATATTTTTCAGTGAAAAATATTGGACTAAAAATTAATAAACACCTATCCAACACATTTGAAAATTTAAAGCAAATTTTAATATGAGATACATTTGAAAACTTAAAGCGAATGGAACATGATGCATAAAGCAGATTTTTTAAATTTTAATATGACATCAACAAATTAATATAATGGACGTGATGTAATTTTTCTTTTTCAATAAATTTAATATTAAATTTTAAAAAAATTTATATTTTAATGTTAAATATATTAAAATTTGGGTTTTTATTAAGTAAAACATTGGTTAAAAAAAAGTAATATTTTTCATGGAATTTTAAGTCTAAAGCGGTTGCTCCGATAGTGGTTTTATCATAATATAAGATATTTGACTAAAATCCAAAATGTCCTAGTGTACACATCTATTAGATTATCTATATATATCCCTCTACTTAATTTTTGAATAGTTTTTCCACAAATTATATACATCATCCATTACATTATTATTTCATAACGTTATATTATTATTTTTATTATATATATTTAAAACATACTCCACCGCCACCTCAGACTATTTTCTCTACATATGCAAATATTTTTCACCTCATAAAAAATGCTCACCTGTAAGTCTTCATAGAGCATCTACTCGATTTCTAAATAGTTTTTCTTCAAATTATATACATAATACATTTTTTTTTTTATATTATATCACCTATTTAAATATTATTTCACAACGTCTTCTCAAAATTTCTAAATTAATTCGAAATTATTATTTCATAACGTCACATTATTATTTATATTATATATATTTAAAACAGACTCCACCGCCACCTCAAACTATTTCCTCTGTATATGCAAACATTTTTCACCTCATCAAAAAAGCTCACGCGTAAGTCTTCATAGAGCCTCTACTCAATTTCTAAATAGTTTTTCCTCATAACATTACATTGTTATTTCATAACATTTACATAACATTTTTCACATTAATTCTACATTAATACTCAATACATTATTTTTTGTCTGCATTAATCAACTTTATGTTTTTGCTCTCTACTTATACATTTTTTTTTGTCTGGATTAATCTAACTTCACATTTTTGCGTTTACAAATATATATGAAAGAACTCATCCGAAGAAAATGCGAAAAATTGCAAAGAGGAAAAAAAGTTCTTACAACCTGGTTTAGAAGGTGGGAGAACGTTTTATTAATAGCACTTCCGGCTAACATGGACGCGAAGATAATTGATTTATGTCTTTTCTTGCATTATTATCAGAGGGCAAAAACATCTATCAATTTCAACATCGGATTTAGTAGATTTCTTTAAACTTAACAATTTTTTTTACTATTATTGGACCAAAGAAAAAATTGTTGGCACCGCCTAAACTTCTATAGCACCGCAGTTTAAGAATTTTTTCATTTAAGTTTCTCTATTAAGGTAGATATTTAAACTAAAATTTAATATACTAAATGAGAATATTTGAAGTGTCTTATATACCAAACGAGATTTTTTTTTATAGATATTTAAACTCAAATTTAATATATTATAAGAGTCTCATTTGTAATTTAATATATTATATATCAACTCCAATGATAATAAATACAAAATTATATGCTTAAATATTGAATGTTGAATATAAAATGCTTATAAATTAAAAGGTTGTCTTGATTTGTGTATTGGCAATAGGGTTTTCAGTTGAATAAAATAGAGTTGGTGCTCTCCTGTATCAGTCAGTTTGTGATGAAATATTTCCTAATTAATATCAATTAATATTTGAAATTTTTACGTGACAAAATTAAATTATATGATAAATTTAATTGTATTCAACTCGTTCTAAATATGAATGATTGTGATTTGTATATGAATAATTGTGCAAAGAAAATAGATTTTTTCTTTCTATTCTCTTTGGATTAATAAAACAAGATACGAATCTTAATTCTATATTTAGTATTAATTATTTGAAAAACTTTAGTGATTTTTTTATAAAAAAAAATCTAATTTTTAAGATTTATTTATCGTTTAAATAATTTTTTTATTTTTATTTAATATTTATTTTTTAAAATATTAGTGAATGTATATAATGTCATACACTTTTTTATGAAGATTTTATTTATAAAAATATTCAAAAAAATAAAAATAATAATTAAATTTATTATTATTGATGTTTATTTATTTTTCTTTTTATAATTAAAATAAGAGAAAGTAAAAAACTATGTTTAAATTAATCGATCTAAATAAATATTTGGACCTTTTGAGAAAATAGTATCGAATAAAATGGTAACTAGCAATATATATATATATAAATATATATATATTTAAAACAGAATTCTCCACCACCTCAGACTATTTCCTCCACATATGCAAACATTTTCCACCTCATCAAAAAAGCTGACGTGTATGACTTCATAGAGCCTCTACTCAATTTCTAAATAGTTTTTCCACAAATTAGATACACCATCCACTATTTTATATTATACCATCTATTTAAATATTATTTCATAATGTTTGCTCAACATTTCTAAATTAATTCAGCATTAGTATTTCATAACGTCATATTATTATTTCTATTATATATATTTAAAACAGACTCCACTGTCACCTCAGACTATTTTCTCCACATATGCAAATATTTTTCACCTCATAGAAAAAGCTCATGAGTAAGTCTTCGTAGAGCCTCTACTAAATTTCTAAATAATTTTTCCACAAATTATATACCTCATCCATAATTTTATATTATATCATCTATTTAAATATTATTTCATAATGTCTACTCAAAATTTCTAAATTAATTTGACATTATTGTTTCATAAGTCACATTATTATTATATAACATTTGCATTACATTTTTCACATTAATTCTATATTACTACTCAATACATTTTTTTTGTCTGCATTAATCAACTTTATGTTTTTGCCCTCTACTTATACATTTTTTTTGGGTCTGGATTAATGTAACTTCACATTTTTGCTTTTACAAATATATAAGAGAGAACTCATTAGAAGAAAATGCGAATAACTGCAAAGAGGGAGAAAAAAATTTTACGACCTGGCTTTGAAGGTGAGAGAAGGTTTTATTAATAGCACTTCCGGCTAACATGGACACGAAGATGATTGATTTATGTCTTTTCTTGCATTATTATTAGAGAGCAAAAAACATCTATCAATTTCAACACCAGGTTTTGTAGATTTCTTTAAACTTAACAATTGTTTTTTTTACTGTTATTGGACCAAAGAAAAATTGTTGGTACCACCTAGATTTCTACAGCATTGCAGTTTAAGAATTTTTTTTGTTTAAGTTTCTCTATTAAAGTAGATATTTAAACTAAAATTTAATATACTAAATGAGAATATTTGAAGTGTCTTATATACCAAATGAGATTTTTTTTTTATAGATATTTAAACTCAAATTTAATATATTATAAGAGTCTGGTTTATAATTTCATATATTATATATCAACACCGATGGTAATAAATAGAAAATTATATACTTAAATATTAAATGTTGAGTATAAAATGCTTATAAATTAAAAGGTTGCCTTAATTTGTGTACTGACAATAGGGTTTTAAGTTGAATAAAATAGAGTTGGTGCTCTCCTGTGTCAATCAGTTTGTGATGAAATACCTCCTAATTAATATCAATTAATATTTGAAATTTTTACCACGTGACAAAATTAAATTATATGAGAAATTTAATCATATTCATCTCCCTTTCTAAATATGTAGAATTCTATCAAGGTATGAATGATTGTGATTTATGTATGAATAATTGTGCAAAGAAAATAGTTTTTTTATCTTTCTATTCTCTTTGGATTGATAAATCAAGATACGAATCTTAATACTATATTTGGTATTAATTATTTGAAAAAATTTAGTGATTGTTTAAATTTTTTTATAAGAAAAATTGTGATTTTTAAGATGTATTTACCGTTTAAATAGTTTTTCTATTTTTATTTAATATTTGTTTTTTAAATATTAGTGAATGTATATAATGTCTTCCACAAATTCTATACATCCATCTACTATCTTATACTATATCTCTTATTTAAATATTATTTTATAATATTTATTCAAAAAAATTTAAATTAATTTCACATTATTATTTTCTAACGTCACATTATTATTTCAAAATGTTTGTCCAATATTTTTCACATTAATTCCATATTAACACGTGTAATCTATTTATTTGTTAGTAATTATATATAATATTAAACTTATTATTTGAGAGTACATATGTCTCTCTTGCTTACCCTAAAATATATATAAAAAAAATTCAACTTCTTCTAAATTGAGAATGCATGTGTCTCTCTTGCTTACCCTAAAATATATTTCGACTATTTATATGTGCTTCTTATTGTTGGGTACTTTTCTTCTGTAAATTAAATTGATAAAATTGAATATATATTATTAATATAACTACTTTATAGATATTCATTTGACAATTAAGACATAAAATTTTATATTGATTTTTTTAAAAAATTCACTTAAATTAAAATATACCCGCACAATTCGGGGGTTAATGTCTAGTTACAAATAGAAACCAAATCAAAATCATAACACATCAATTTCAAATATCTCCCAATCAACAATGGCGACTAATACTTATGTCACGTTTTCAATTTCAATTCTTATGGCTATGCTATGCCTATCCAAAATCAAATGTGAAAAACCACACAAATTACGACCATTATTTAGATTGCCCGAATCACTAGCCTCAAAGCTTAATGCTAACTCATAAATCCTTTTAGAATCCTCAACCGATTATGGGCACATAATTCACAAAAGCCCTTATGCAGTTTGGTAGCCATCATCTATCGATGATATTGCAAACTTGATAAAGTTCTCAAACTCACTTCCTGACCCATTTACTATATCTCCTAGAGGAATTATGTTCAATTTTACTACCCCAAATAAAGTTGAGACTTAATCTCTCTACTTCATCACATATAAAACTAGGAATTGAGATGAGTTGCATCATGTAATCAAGAATGCTTGATAGAGATAAATCAACAATAGTGACTCTATCTGCAAATGAAAGAGAGTTAACTTTCCAATTTTTGAGTTTAAGTCTTAGTTTATCCAAGATATAGGTTAATGAATCTTTTGAGACCCTTTGATGGATAAGAGGATTACGAAGGTGTGGTGCAAGATTTGTAGTCGGGTCAATTCCCAAATTTTGACATAAATAAGCATTTTCCCTAGTTGACATATTTTTAGAGAAGAAAACCTTGAATTTCTGCATGTTGATCTTTTGGCCAGAACTATGACATAAGTCTTCCAAAATGAAATTAATGAGTTGAATTTGTTTTATAGTAGTCTCAGCAACCAAAACAATATCATCAACAAAGAACATGTGTGAGTTGCAGGGTCTCACACCCTACTAAAATTAATAGGGTGCCATTAGTAGTCTATAACCGAATCTTTAATTTTTTGGCTCAATCTCTAGAGAGCATTTACAAAGAGATAAGGAGAGATATGGTCCCTTTGTCTAAATCATCTAGAAGTGCTAAATGGATTGGTTTAAGCACTATATCAATTGATAGTCATAGATTTAGCGGTAAAACAATGTCAAATATTGTTTAACATCAAAGGCAATCCTAACATTTGAATGGACAACGTAATAAATTTCCATTCAAGTCTATCATAGGTTTTTTCGAGATCAAACTTGGGAATCATGAAGCCTTTAATATCATGTATATGAGATAGGATATGGATTGTTTTTTTAGTACTAGAATGTTATCAGAAGTATATCTTCCTAAAATAAAACGATTTTGATTATGGGATACCACATAAAGTATAACACTTATGAGTTTTTAAGCAATGATTTTAGAAATAATGTTATAGCTCACATTAAAAAGTGATATAGGTCTAGTTGATTAACCAGTATAAGTTTATCACTGGTGCATAAAAAACTTTTTACATAAGTCAAAATTGACATTTTATATCGGATGAGGTTTCACATCGACAATATATAAATCACCGATATGACAAGTAGTTTGAAAAATGATTTCAGATCAGTGTTATATATACACCGATATAAGAAGTTTTTTTTTTTTTTTTTAGTTATATTAACAATCCTCTCATTTTAACAATCAGTAAACAAACCAACGTGTATAAATATCCTATAATATTAAATAACTAAAACGACAACAACAATAAAAGAACATTGTTGCAATGAAACTAACATAGAAACATAAATGAACATTGTTACGATTATAAACAAACTACATAAATCAAATATTTAATAGTTTCGTTGTTGTATGCAAGATATATTTTTGTTTTCGAATCATGATAAATCATTGAATATCTACATTTTGTAACATGTAAATCACAATTAACACTATACTCAAATTATTTATTAACCACAATAATATATAACTCGAGTAGAAAACATATTATTTCTTTATCGTCTGTTAATTTTGTTTTTATCAATTCTCATTAAAGTTAGCGATGACAACGTAGAACATATACCTTATATCCTTGACTAAAAATGAAAATCATATAGCGATCAATATATATATTTATTTTTTTATAATATATGATATAATAATAAATAAAACATCGCATCACGTCCATAATTTCACACCATTAAAATTAAATTCTAGAAAATTTCCCAAGGTAACCTAAAAAATTAAAAAAAATACATGGCAAAGTCAATTATATATAATTTAAATTACATAACTCTTAAGTTTAATAACACAATAACATCCACTATCAACAATAAAACTAAATAATCAATATAAAATTACAAACTATCACTCGTCATACTTATTGAGACTTGTTTCGAATTATGACATTGGAAATGAGAAGATCTTTGGCTTCACCATTTGCATCAACATCATCTCCTTCAACATGAAATTCTATAGTATCATTCTTCATTGCCTAGTTAACTAATAAACAAGTGAAAAAGTAACATTCTTTCAACTTTCAAATAAATAAATAAATGAAATACTCAATATAACTAAACATTAACCTTAGTTGTTCCTCATAAATTATCAACAATTGGAATTGCATTCTCACGATAAAGATTAATACTCTCAATCTCTTCAATATCAAGTTCAAGAGTTGATTCTTCTTCAAGCACCCAAAAATCAATTTTCTCAACCGATTCATAATCAATGGGATAATTACATATCTTACTCGGCTTCCATAACTAAACATTAACCTTAGTTGTTCCTCATAAATTATCAACAATTGGAATTGCATTCTCACGATAAAGATTAATACTCTCAATCTCTTCAATATCAAGTTCAAGAGTTGATTCTTCTTCAAGCACCCAAAAATCAATTTTCTCAACCGATTCATAATCAATGGGATAATTACATATCTTACTCGGCTTCCACCTAAAATAAAACATAATGACAAATTGAGAAGCTATAATATACAATAAATTCCTTCCCAATCATGATACATTTTAATTTCTTCAAAGACTTTGGCAAGATTAGGACAAAGATTTGTTTCCATTAATTGAATAAGTACTTCCATAACCCTACTCTTCTCACGATAGTTCTCATCATAAAAGAATGTTGAATTGAAAAAGTAAGAAGTGTATATATCCCTATCTAGCCTTAATAAATAAGTTCTCCATAACCCTATTAAGTGTGTATTCATCTAGCCTTAATGATTTCAATGTAAGGCTTATAGGATAATTGCATTCTTTAATAATTTGCATGTCTAATAAGGTTAGAGAATTTTCCATAACTAGAAATTAGAATGAGAATCAAATCAGTTAAAAAATGTTGAATTGAGTTCAATAACTAACAATAGCAGCATCAAATCAGAATTGAGTTCAGCAACAAACAACAGCAGCATCAAATAATAAAAAATTCAAAATCTACCAACAACATTAGATTCAACAACTAACAACTACAATTGGATTCAAAATCAAATCTCAACAACAACAACAAAATTGGATTAAAATATTACCAAAAAAAAAAATCACAAAACACTCCCCAATTTAGAGAGAACCCTAAAATCAAAATCGGGTCGTGCGATTCGTGAAGGCAAAACGCGCAAGTCAGATGGAAAAGATATTGCTCAGAGTCGCCATCGGTATATGGTTGTGCACCTATTAGGCTGCCGCCGCCGACGCCGTCGCAATAGGTAGAGAGAGCTGACGAAATTAGGGTCAAGTAGGAGTGTACACGTGAGTTTTGCGTGTATTTTGAATAGTTATAAAACTATCAACTAAATGTATTAAAAAATAAAATGAAATATAATTTGTGAGAATCAAAGTATAATGGTCTGAATCATCCCGATAAAAAAGGTTGTAAATTAGTTTTTTATTTTTATAAAACCAATTATTTATTATTATCATCTGATATCAATTAACCTCTAAATATAAGTAATTGTAATCTCGTTTAAAGGAGCCTTTCAAAATAAATTTAATTCTTAAGAGAAGTTGGATTGCTTTTTTCTTTTATACAAATAATATCCTTTTTATATGATATGGAATTGATATAACTAATTATATCATTTAAAAAAATAATATTAATTTAATACTTATTAATATTATAAATATAAGTAATTATAATCTCATTTAAAAGAGTCTTTCAAAATAAATTTATTCAATATACGTTGAATTGATTTTTATTTTTTATAAATAATATATTTTTTATTTGATATTAGATAGATATAACTAATTATATCATTTCAAAAATATAATATTAATTTAATATTTATTAATATTATAAATTTAATCCTTAAGAATTATAAATTTAATCCTTAAGATTCCTTATAATAATTTCAATATTGTTACAAAAGATTGTAATCAAAACTAATCTTTTTGCAAATTCTGTTTTTAAAAATCTATACAAATTTAAATTGAAACTAAATTCTAGTAGTTGTATAACTCTATCTTTTTTGTGCCTTTTGATTTCTTAAATAAAGCGCTAGTGTCCCTAATCCTATAGAGTCAAGCTCTTCTACTATCAATGAAACCGAAAGAAACATAAAAACTCAGTGCGTTTTGTATAGTTCGATTGTGCTATAAGTATTCCAGCTACTCTATCTTTCTTTTTTTTAGAACATTACATGCTATTACATTCAATCTTTGAAACAAAATTGTTATTGTATTTTCAAGATGATAACAGAAAGCAATGATTTTACTAGTGAAGAATGTGAAGTGGCTGAAGCAATTCTTTTATTACAAACGCTGTTTCAAAAAAAGAAAACTATGAAAATAGTTTTAAAAGGAAAAAACATTTGTGAAGGAACGTATAGTAATGATGCATGTTCATCAAAAATCAGTTCCAATATTGCTATGAAAGATGAATATCACTCTCAAGGTATAAAATTACCTGCATATATTGCATCATGCAGCTATAATAAGGAAACTATAAGTCCTCAATATAAAAGAATTAGATTATCTAAATCTATACACCATTTAGATAGCGAGAATAGTGATACTATGGAAAATGAATATCACCCTCCAGATATACCATCAGTTCAAAGCATATCAATTGATAATATTATTGGATGTAGTAAGCCTTTTGATAAAAACCTTCAAAAAAGTGATTTGGAGAAGAGGCAAAATAGATTGTTTATGAGCAAGAAATATGTAGAAACATATTTTTTGCCTTTGTTGAGAGAAGGTGAAGACGCTAAAAAAGGAATAGATGTCATTGTCTATGATATGCAAGGTACTACGTTCTCTATGACATTCAAGATTTGGGCTGAAAAATATTATGTTCTTACTGGAGGGTGGAAGAATTTCTTTGAAGCACATGAATTGCAAGCAACTAAAGATTATGTCACAGTGTGGATGTTTCGTCGTTTTGAATCTGATAATTTGTGTTTTGCGCTTAGTGTGAGAAGATCATCCATCAAAAATAAGAAATCTCTTTAGATGGTTTTCCAACTTATTAGTAGTTTTTTATCAACAAAAAAAAAGTATTTTGTTTTGCTATTTTGGCACAATTTAATGGAAATTTTTTAAAAAAAAATTGAGCTTTATATTACTTATAGGTTGGGTTTAATCACTTGTAACTTGTCTACTTTGGCGAATCTCTTTGTAGCAGGTAGTAGCCATGACATCTCTATATTTGTTGTCAAAATAATAGTAATAAATTATTAAAATATCTTATAATTTTTTTATTTTATGAAATAAAGCATCCTCTATATTTTTTAAAATTATAATTTTTATTATATAGATTATCAAAATAATAGTGATAAATTATTAAATATATTTTAACTTTTTTGTTTTAAAAAACAACATTTTGACTCTCCTCACTCCATGCATGGTTAACAACTCAACTACTACCTATTAACAAATTTTTACATGTTAACATATATAATATAATGCGATACTATTTTTTAATTGTGAATTTATTTATGTATTTTTTAAAAGTGACACGATATTTATAATAAGAAAATTGATGTATTTTTCTCGACGAAAATTTTCGACAAAGACTAAAAATCGTAAAATAGATATATTTTATTTGATTAAATTATGTGAAATTCTAAAAATTTGTACGAATTTTATGGCAAAAAATTGTAAAATTTATAAGAATTGAAATTCTAACATTTTCAAATTATAAACTTTTAATTATAATATTTTAACTAATACTTGTCACTAACGACTCTCTCCAATATTTTGTACAACACACGCCACCGCTTGTCAAAACATACTTATAAATTTTAAATTTATTTTTGAAAACTTTTGTATTCTTTTATGTGTGTTAGTAGTTACAAAAACTAAAACATGCATCGACATATTAATATTTTATTATTTTATACTTTATTTTAATTGGTTATAGTCATGAAATGAACAATCTAATTTTATTAAGTAAAAATTGTTTGTCAGAGTCACGAGTCCAATGATATGCATTATGGAATAAAAAAGGTTGTAAATTAGTTTATTTGGTTCTATCAAATCATTCTTTGTTACTGGAATATATTAAATTATATTAATTTAACCTTTAAAATTTTCTATAATTATCTTAATTTTGAATAAAAAAGACCACAACAAATATTTGATTTGGAAGAGTGGTTTAGTTGTGTTATTTTCTTAATTTTATAACATAGATTTTAATTGATAAAATTGTTAAAAATAAAATAAAAGGAGTTTAGAGAATGATTATTGTGATGATGACGGGCCTATTCTAAAGGATGCGGTTTTCTTGACTGGTTTTGGGATCACAATCTCTGTTTTTTTTGTTTTTTTGTTTTTTTTTTTATTATTATTTGACTGATTTTAGCTGTGTTGTCATCGTTTAGTTTAATTTCTATGAGAGGAAGATGTGATATTAAAATTTTGCATTAATTTTATTTTACTATTCTTTCATTTTAAAAAATTTAGAAGATGTTTAAATATATTTAAATTTATTCAAAATTTATCTATTTTTTAAAATTATCAAATACATTTTTAATGAAAATTATCTTCCTACAAAATTGGATTAAAAAGTTACCAAAAAAAAAATCACAAAACCCGAGAGAACCATAAAATCAAAATCTATATTAAAAAAATCACAAAAACCCTATAACCCTAAAATCAAAATCTATAATGTCAGAGTCGGATCACAATCCTAAAATCAAAATCTATCATGTCAAAATCTTTTAAGGAGCGGGCGGCGGATCTTTTCTTCATTACCTTCCTCTTCTCCTTTTGACTTCCCATCTCCCTTTTCCTCTCTAATTCCTCTTCCAATATCGATAAAGCAGAATATTTTGCGCATATACAATAGCCACTGCAACTCTATATTTTATAATTTCTATATATATATATATATATATATAATAATAATAAATTATTATTTAATAATAATGATAAATTATTAAAATATCATTAAACTTAATTAATTTTTGTCTCTCTCTTTTCTACTTATATATACCTCTCTTATATTTGTTTTGTACTCTCTTAAAATTTATATTACTAAAATATAATAAAATTAATACTAAAATACAATAAAATTAATACAATAACCTCTATCTAATATTTTAATTAATATGTGTATTTATTGTGAATTGTTTTAATTAATATGTATATTTTTTAGGAGTGACGCGATATTTAAACATAAAATAATTGATGTATTTTTTCAAGAATAAATTTTTTGACAAAGATGAAAATTATAAAATGGATATATTTTATTTGATTGAATTGTGTGAATTGTGTGATTTGTGAAAATTGTGTGACTTGTGAAAATTATGTGACTTGTGAATTGTGTGATTTGTGAAAATTGTGTGATTTGTTATATGACTTGTGAAAATTGAAATTCTAATTTTTTTTCAACTTGTCTACTATGTATGAATTGTGTGATATTCTAAAACAAATTATATGACTTAAAAATTTCAATTATAATATTTAAATTTCAATGATAATATTTCAGTTAATATTTATCGATTTTCGACTCCCCCAAATATTTTGTGCAAGATCCGCCACTGCCTCACGTCAAGATTAAAGATTCTAACCATTGAAGCGATATTCTTTTCTTATAGGTCGCGGGATTCGTGATATCAATCAACCTTTAAATATAAGTAATTGTAATCTCATTATTTAAAGTAATTGTAATCTCATTTAAAGGAGTCTTTCAAAAATAAATTTAATTCTTAATAGAAGTTGGATTTTTTTTTCTACAAATAATATCTTTTTTATATGATATGGAATTGATATAACAAATTATATCATTTAAAAAAATAATATTAATTTAATACTTATTAATATTATAAATATAAGTTATCGTAATCTCATTTAAAAAGAGTCTTTTAAAATAAATTTAATGATTGCTTCTTATTTTTTACAAATAATATTTTTTTTATGAGATTGATATAACTAATTATAAGATTTCAAAAATATAATATTAATTTAATATTATAAATATAAGTTATTGTAATCTCTTTATTTTTCTTCTAATGGAGGATAAGTAGAAAGATAAAAAGAAGCATGAAGATATGGAAGGTGATGGAAGGTGATGGAAAAATACCCCAGAAGGAACAAAATGAAATTGAATTGGGTCATGGAAATGAAGGAGAGATGGAGGAGGGAAAGAAACAAAAAAAGGAGAAAAAGAAGGATAAGAATATAGAAGGTCAGGTTGTAAAGGAACAAGAACAATGGGAAGAGATTGAAAAAAATATAAGTAACGGTGTGAAGGTTGAAAATGGAGGGATCGTTGGTCCTCACGAGATAGAAATTAGGTCGAAAAAGAAATATGAAGCCGCAAGTGAGAATGTGATGGGACAAGAACAAGGGAAGGAGATAGAAAAAAAGATAAGCAATGGTGTTATTGATGGTGAACATGGAGGGCTAGTTGCTTCTTGAGATATAGAAATTAAGTCGAAAAAGAGATACGAAGCAGGGAGTGAGAATAAATAAAATGCTGAAGAGGTGAAGACGGATCAAAAAAAGAAGAAGATTAAGGAAAATGTCGAAGAGAGAAGTGAAGATAGATCTGGGGAACTGTCTTAAGAAGAGAATGAAAAGGAAACACGAGGGTCATGCCTAAATTTAGTTATTCCTTAATTTCACTGAATAGTTGTTAAATCTTTTACGTTCAAGAAATTTTCACTTGCAAGGTTGCTTACATTGTGGCATCACTTTTTGTAATGTCATAGGACATAAGAGGAGTTTGCTTTTTGATTCCTTTTCTACATTGTTTTTGTCATACTAGGGTTATGCCTAAATTTATGTGTTTACTAATTTCACTTGATAGTTGTTAAATCTTTTTCCAAATTGATGATGAATTTTGACTTGTAAGGTTGCTTATAACATCAGAGGAATTTTTCATGCTGATTTCTTTCCTATATTTTGCTTTTGAATACTTCTTTGTGGTCTTTACAATTGTCACATCAGAATTGAACTGCAGTTTTTGTATTGATTGTGACCATCAGTTATCGGTGATAGATAATTCTTAATGTTGATAATTCTTAAGGGTGCAAGGCTCAATTCATATGTTGATAAGGGACCCATCTCCTATTCTCCATCTATAATCTTTATAAAAGAAATAAAATTTAATTAAAATTTAAATTCACGTTTTTAGTAAAACTCTATAGATAAAAATTTAATTTTAAATACAAAATCAATCAAATAGTATATAAATGTTAAAGTTTAACCTATTTATATTTTTATATAAATAGTATATTAAATTTGCCCATGAAATAAATACATTGAATCTACTATTTATTTTTCTAAATATATTTTAACAAACACACCAGTGTTTATAAAAAAATAATTGTAATTTTCAACTTTCATTTAAGAGAAAGGTCAACTTTTATTGCAAAGAAAAATAACAAAGCTTTTAGTCAAATACTTACCAATATCTCAAAAGCACATTTTAAAATATAAAAATTATATTTAAAATTTGTACATCCAACTCTTTTTAAAAGAATGTACATTAATTTTCTTTTTACAAAAAATTTCTACTTTTGAACACATGTTAGCTAAACCCAAACTTTTATCATAGTATTTATTACATGACAAATTGGGACCCCAAAAAAGCCAAAAATCGACCGTTGCATTTCCCTGTTTCCAGGCTTTGCCTCGTACTCCTCACATCACACCCCACTCTTTTCTCTTTCTAACATTCAAATTTCAAACTTTCAAATTCCTCACCCAAAAAACCTGTCACTACTTTCGTCTTACATCTTCATCACCAACACACACAAAATTTTGTGTTTTCTTCTTCTAAAAACACAATCTAAAACTATATTACTCTCTCTCTCTCTCTCTCTCTCTCTCTCTCTATCTCTCTAGTTCAATCAAGAGTCAAAAGATCACTCATGGGTGATTTATCATGTTCCATAAATGTTTCTCAAGTTCATCCACATGCTTTTCCAACACATAGGAGACAATCCTCTACTGATTTGTTCACTGCGTTGGATCATATGAGAAGCTTGTTGCAAGAGTCTAAGGAGAGAGAGTTTAAGCTCAATGCTGAGTTGGTTGAGTGTAGGAGGAATCAGAATGAGGTTGATGAGCTTGTGAAGAAAGTTGCTTTGTTGGAAGAAGAGAAAACTAGTCTATGTGACCAATTGGTTGTGTTGAGTAGGAGATGTGAAGGGGTGAAAGGGGAAAACAAGGATAGTTGTTATATGCAGTATTTGGAGCTTGAAGTTGTTGAGTTGAGAAGGTTGAATAAGGAGCTCCAGATGGATAAGAGAAACCTCACTTGCAGATTATCTTCTATGGAGTCTTGTTCTGGCAACTCTTCAGATGTCAAGTATGAATCTTTCACATAATCAACAAAAAAGATAATTTCGTCACACATCAATGATCAGCCGTACTGACACAACTAAATGACACAACTAAACCCATCAATGATCAGCCGTACTGACACAACTAAATGACATAGACCCATTATGAAAAGTGTAGCATGAAAATTACATGAAGTTGGTCAATGCATGTCAATTTTCAACTGGTCCTACTTTACCGAATGAGATCATACCATAACTTAAATGTACAAAGTAACCAAAACTGAATATTTTAAACTTTATTTTTGATCAGAAAATCCAAATACAATGTATTTGTATTTTACAATTAAACATAGAACATAAATTACATAATGGACGAAACTCCCACTAAAATCAAGATCCCTCAAACTGTAGCACACCCATGTGAGTAGTATGCTCATGAAAGACCTTGGGTGGTAGACCTTTAGTGAGCGGATCCGCAATCATGGAGTTTGTCCCTAAGTGTTCTATGGATATCTGTCCACTTTGTACCTTCTCTTTAACAACTAGGAACTTAATGTCAATGTGTTTTGACTTGGTTGAGCTCCTATTATTGTTAGAATACAGGACTGCTGATCTATTGTCACAATACAACTTGAGTGGTCTTTCAATCCCTTCTACTATTTGTAGCCTTGTGACAAAATTTCTCAGCCAAATGCCCTGGTTAGATGCCTCATGAATTGCTACGAATTATGCTGCCATGGTTGATGAAGCAGTAAGACCTTGCTTGGCACTACGCCAAGAAACTTCTCCACCAGATAACAGAAAGACATAGCCTGAAGTTGATCTTAAGCTGTCTTGGCATCCCGCAAAATCCGAGTCAGAGTACCCAATGATCTCTAACTGGTCTGACCTCCTATATGTGAGCATGTAGTTTCTTGTTCTCTTCAAATATCTCATGACCCTCTTGGTTGCTTTCCAATAGTCAAGACCTGGATTGCTTAAATATCTGCCTAAAATCCCTACTATGAACGCTATGTCTGGACGCGTATATACTTGGGCATACATAAGACTCCCTACAGCTGAAGCATAAGGGATCTTTTGCATTTCTTGAATTTCCAAACTTCCCTTAGGGCACTGTTTGAGACTAAACTTGTCTCCCTTAGCAACTGGGGTGTCCCCTGGTTTGCAATCTTGTAACCCAAACCTTTTGAGAACCTTATCGATATAGCTCTTTTGTGACAATCCAAGAATACCTCGAGATCTGTCTCAGTGTATCTGAATTCCTAATACAAAAGAGGCGTCACCAAGATCTTTCATCTCAAAATGCTTTGATAGAAATTTCTTAGTTTCGTGCAACATGCCTATATTGTTAGTAGCAAGCAGTATGTCATCAACATACAAGACCAAAAAAATATGTCTGCTCCCACTAAACTTATGATACACACAATCATCAACTGTATTCATCTCAAAACCAAATGAGAGAATTACTTGATGAAATTTATGGTACCATTGACGAGAAGCCTGTTTTAGCCCATAAATGGATTTTCTTATTTTGCACACCATATTCTTTGGGTCTCCCAACACAAAGTTTTCTGGATACACCATATAGATTGTCTCATCAATGTCGCCATTGAGAAACGTTGTCTTTACAACCATTTGATGAAGCTCCAAATCAAAGTGAGCAACAAGAGCCATGATTATTCTTAAAGAGTCAATCGATGAAATCGGAGAGAAAGTCTCTTTATAATCAATCCCTTCCTTTTGAGTATAGCCATTAGCCACAAGACGTGCCTTATATCTCTCCACATTACCATTGGAATCCCGCTTGGTTTTAAAAATCCATTTGCAACCAATGGGTTTCACTCCTTCAAGTAATGAGATAAGTTCCCAAACTGAATTGTCTTGCATATACTTATACTCCTCATTCATTGCTTCGATCCACTTATCTGAATGGGAATCTTGCATGGCTTGATGGAAGTTGACCGGGTCGTCTTCCATCATGCCAACATTTTCCTCTACCTCATTGATAAATACTACATAATCATCCGAAATAGCATTTTTCCTTTCTCTAGTGGATCTCCGCAATGGAGCTGGCTCTTGAGGCACTTGTTCTTGAGGATCTTGAATTTGATCTGGATTTTGTTCTTCTTGAACAACCAAATCATCGTGAGTTTGTTCAATAATGGGAAAGTCAACTGGTGGAAGAATCAATTCTGGAATTGTTATTGATTCTTCCTCAAAGACAAAATCTTTAACCTTAATCTTCCCCCCAAACTCAATATCCTCAAAGAACGTTGTCGTTCCCGTCTCAAAAATTGTTCTCAATTTTGGATCATAAAATTTATAGCCCCTTGATTTTTCTGAGTACCCTATAAAATAGCTGCTAATTGTTCGGGGTTCAAATTTCTTTTCATTCAGCCTATAAGGCCTTGCCTCAGTTGGACATCCCCAAACATGAAGGTGCTTCATACTAGGCTTACGCCCAATCCAAAGCTCATAAGGTGTTTTAGCCGCTGCCTTAGTTGGTACTCTATTAAGAATGTATGTTGCTGTTTTTAATGCCTCTCCCCAGAGTGACTCTGGCAAGGTGGAATGACAAATCATACTCCTTACCATATCCTTAAGAGTCCTGTTTCGTCTTTCAGCTACACCATTCATGCTGGGTGACCCTGGCATAGTGTATTGTGGAACGATTCCACATTCCTCTAGGTATTTGGCAAATGGTCTCGGACGTTGTTCACCTGAACCGTCATATTTGCCGTAGTATTCACCACCACGATCAGATTTGACCTTTTTAATTCTCTTATTAAGTTGATTCTCAACTTCTGCCTTAAAGGATTTGAACACGTCTATTGATTGGGACTTTTCGTGAATTAGGTAAAGGTAGGCATATCTAGAATAATCGTCTATGAATGATATAAAATATTGTTGACCATTCCAAGAAGGAGTTGGAAATGGCCCACAGATGTCCGTATGCATCAATTCTAAGACGTCTGTAGCTCTACATGCGTCTAAGTTCTTATCTTTAGTCTATTTTCCTTTAATGCATGCTACACAAACGTTAAAGTCTGTGAAGTCAATGGAATCTAAAATTCCATCTGACACAAGTCGTTCAACTCTATTTCTAGAGATGTGACCTAGACACTTGTGCCAAAGCACTCCTGGATTGAAATTTTCAATTTTTCGCTTAGTACCACGTGATTCCACACTCAAGGTTTCATTATAGTTAGCCACAGTTTCCAATAAATAAAGATTGCAAACCAGAGTCTAACCATCAAGTGTTTCCAGGTACTGAAGCTAAATTAATCTCAGAACAGACCAAAGAAAAAATCATGCCTTTCTTAACACGCCAAGCGTGATATTTGGCACAATCCTTCTTCACGTGTCCAGAACTCCTGCATAAGAAGCAGTTGTTGTCCTTAGTCTGCTTCTTTTGTTCTGGACCCTTAGCAGCAGCTTTGTTCTTGGGCTCCTCAATTCTTTTTCATTTTGCCCTTGTCTTTAGAGATGCTAGTAAAGTGAGCGCTTTCAATCCTATCTTGCTTCAGCCTGTCCTCTTCTTGCACACATAATGAAATGAGCTCATTAAGAGTCCATTTCTCCTTTTGACAGTTATAAGTCACCTTAAATTGACTGAATTGCGAAGGAAGAGGCAACAATACTAAATGAATGAGTAAGTCATCTGACAACTCAAGCTTTAGTCCTTTAAGCTTAGAAGCAATGTTGGACATCATCATAATGTGCTCTCTTATATTTCCCTTGCCTTGATACTTCATGGAAATTAAATTCTGAAGCAAAGAACTTGTTTCTGCCTTATCACTTTTTTCAAAGCGTTTTTCCATCTCAACAAGGAAATTATTAGCTGTAACTATCTCATCCGAGACAACACCTCTAAAGACCTCAGGAATGCCACGCTTTATGATCATAAGACTTATGCGATTTGAGCGATCCCATTTCTCATACTCTAATTTTTTCTTTAGAAGAATTAGAGTCCGTAGGAATAGGGGGTCGTTCAATTCTTAATGCAAGGTCTAGATCCATGCAGCCAAGAACGATCAGAATGTTCTCTTTCCATTCCTTAAAATTTGTCCCATCAAGGACAGGAATAGAACTCAAATTTGCAGGTATGGAAGCAATAGATGCTGTGAATTAAATAAAGAATGAAACTTATAAACTCACATTATAGGAAAATAAATCAATAAATAAATAAATACATATGTTCAAATCATGGAATTTAACCCATCTCAAGATACCCAGTGCACCATTGGTGTCAAGTCTTTGGACAGTAACACCAACTGCTAGTGGTACTCTTGTTGCAAGGATCAACTATTGACAATAAGACATGTCAAACAATAAACCTTCCTTTGGGCCGATTTACTGCTCACATGTATACCAAATAATTGTCACACATTTATCATTGCAGGTGTACATGTGATTCTGTCAAATATTAACCTTCCTTTGGGCCGGTCAATACCCGCATGAATAAACATATACACAACCATTTGACACTCTTCACGAGCAATTTAGACAAAAGAGGTCACTTTAGCGACATCAAGTTTCAATTAACTCATTCAAAATGTCAAACTTGACTTGAACATATATTTATTATATCCAAATAAAACAATATTTAAAAAAATATTGTTCACTAATATAAACTGTGTTTCATTAGTATTTTAATAATTATTGTTTCAGAGAGGTTAAAACCACATAAAAATCGCAGCAGAGAAAAAAAAAACACAGCAATTAAACAATCAACTATCTCATTGATTTCATATTCAATAAGTATGGACTACAACAATAAAAATTGAAAAACTACAATTTTCATAATAGCAAACACGATTCACACATAACCATTGAAAGATCACTCGTTACAGATATTCAAAAACTAAAAAATTAGATTTTCTTTTAGAAATATGAAAAACAGAGGTGTTTTTCAATTAATATAGAAATCATTTCTATTTTTTCATTTTGAAGTTACGGGATACTTCATTCACAGGGGGTGCTGTATGAAATCCAGTTTGCTAGTTCTTTTTGCATTTTGCAAATATTTTATGGATATTTGCTTTTTAATTGATTTTTTGAATATAAAAGAAAATGGATCAAGTGGAGGACACTCTTTAGAAAACCACTGCCAAAGTATTTGATGTTGTTGCAAAAAAGAACATGCGAAGGTAAATGAGAGGCCAAATATAGAATGCACGTAAGTTGGAACATTTTGACACTGGTTTGAATCAAAATTGCCCTTATACCCGTGAATGTCGTTGGATTGAAAGTATGCATGATGCATATCATATTTATAGATTTTCAAACAAAAATTATAACCGGAAAAAAAAAATATGGATTCCATAATTTATATATCCAAATTCCCAAATTACAAACCCTAAGATTTCAATCATGTCAAAATTCCCAAATTGAATCCTTAAAAACAAAGACAATAACCGAATTTCATCATGAATTAAACATGGTAGGCTCTGATACCAATTGTTGGAATACAAACCCTACAACCTTATGCTCAATAATCCATGCCAATTACATGATAAATAACCAAAGGCGGAAGCGTACCTGTGGGAATTGCCATTGATGAAATCTTGGGATGATGATGATAAAGCCAATGGGTGGGTGATCTTCCTCAGCAAAACACCCTGAAGACCTTGCTCTCTTGATGGGGATAGAGAGAACCAGAGAACCAGATAGTTTTCTCCTTAGAGTTTGTGAAACTGAATAGTCTTGTTGTGTTTGCCTTGGGGACCATTACCCCTATATATAACTATTATTAGGTTATATCCCAAATTGCAGTATTTCTAATTCAGCCCCTCATTAAATTAGAAACTGTCTGGTATCTACACTATTAATTTTCACAACTATTATGCTCTTTAGCCATAAACTATTATATATTATTTGACCCCTAGTTTATTGGCTAATTATATAATGACCCTAACGCACTTTATTAATTAATTACATATGTGACCCATAAATCTTACACTATCATATATCAAAATAAAATGAAAAGTGTTTAACAACTTTATAAAATCAGGATGCATCCAAAGTATATCTCTCAAAACATCTTAATTCTCCCATCTTCGTGTCCAATGTACATAATTTTCTTATTGTATTAATTTCAAAAGATGTTGCATTTCTATATACGAACCTCTCAAAGATGATCGATAAGTACTTCTTGCTTTATATATTTGACCGGGAATTGTGAGATTAGCTTTATTTCTCTCTTTCATAGCATTCAAAATGAATCTTGGTGCAAGCTTATAGATTTTCATGTCATTGACAATTTTTCTCTCTTCTTCGTTTAAACGCTCCAAATATGAATGACCAAACAGTATCTAGTAAATCATGATTATGTGTTCCACAACAAACACTAATTTTCCATCATTCACTGTTACTTAACGATATACATCTAAGGGTAAACGAACAGTTTTCCTAGTGAGAACAAGTTATTGTTTATTTTGATTTATATTTTCCACATATTTCACATCCTAAAATTAATTTGTCTTTTCTTCCCCTCTTTCTGGTTGCTTTATCTAATCGAACGGTAACAATTAAAACTCCATTTTGCCTTTCAATACTTTTTACCCATTCAAATACAACTTCTTGGGAGAAAAATGCCTACAAAGTATGTTTCAAATAAAACATCAAATATATAACTATAATAAAAATTTGATCTGTGGTGAATTTTTCTATAGAATCTAGAATCGTTCTTCCAGCAACAACCTCAACTCTACTCATACCTAATTTTAAAAAGAGTAATAAATTTAATTAATAATAATATTATAAATCTATTTTTTTAAATAAAATTATAATTATTATTAAAATAATTATGTAGATTTCGAAAATTTCTTATAAATTGAAAGTTTCAAATTTTTGGAAATTTTCGAAATTGTATTACTTAGAAAATTTGAAAGTTTCAAAAATTTCAAATTCATCAAAACTTTCGAAAGTTTTGATGAATTCTAAAAAAACTCATTTCGAAACTTTTAGATTTATCAAAAGTTTCAAAACTTTCACATTTATCAAAAGTTTCGAAATTGTCTAAATTTTCTGAAAAATTAAGTTTCAAAGGTCTCATGTTTAACAAAATTTTTAAAATGTCAACAAAACTTACTTTTTTATATTTCAAAAGTTTGAAATTTTCGTATGTTTAGGTAGATTTTGTAATTTTTGGAAGAGAGTGAGGAATGGAGTGGTAATTTTTTTTGAGTGTTTTATACATAGTAAAAAATGGCAATAGGGTATATTCAATGGGGATGGGGGTTAGGAGGTATAGGTGGGGGATGCACGGTACAATTCTCTAAGTTCTAAATTTGTATTTTTTTCATTTAACCCGACCTGAACTCACCCGATCAAGATCGGGTTGAGTTGGGTTGGGTTGACGGATTATACATAAATAATAATATGTTTTTTATTTTATGAAAAAATTTAATGAATGAAATTATATTTAAAACTACATAATATTATACTTAAGTATCGTAATTACGGATTGGGTTAAGTGACCGAGTTGGTTGGCGGGTTGACCCATGCCCATATACACCCATATTTGAAAGTACATATATTATACTTAAACATGTGGTTGTTATGAATTATTGAGATGTTGCCGTATTGACAAGAAGATCTTAGAATGATCCTAGAGCATTTGTACATTATTAGGATTAGGATGTGTTTCTTAAAACTTCCAATTGTTTATAGATAATAGATAATTTCCTTTTTTGGGACAAATTTGCAATTAGTTTCGTTCGTAATTATTTCATTTTTTGAGAGGCCCTTTATAATTTGATTTATTGGAAATAGAAAATAGAAAATTGAATTTTCATAATTTTTATTTATTGCTTTTTTTATTCATAAGTATACGATTTGAATTTGTCCAAACATGCAACTAAATGCGTCATAACATGAACAATATTGATAAAGTGAGGGTTATAATAGTGTAATATGTACTTTTTATTGAAATATATATTTTTTTGTTTAGATTGTAGTTAAATTATTAACCAAAAAGATTATAAATAAATTGTAGTCCGTGGATGTGCTCGTGTGTCATATTTATATTTTATAATTTCTATGTTATTTATTTTAACATGACAACTTATGTATTTTTTTTAAAATGTAATAACAAAACAACTTTGGATACGATGATAAAATAAGTGGCTCTCTAACATATGTATAAGGTCGGCCTTAGAGTAAGGTCACTAAAACAACTGCTTTATGTTTTTATAAAAAAAAAAATGAATGTAATCAAAAGACTTAAAAATAAATTACTTAATAAAAATGTATAAGATTTTAATATTTTTAAAATTAAAAAATATAAATATTTTCAAAATTTAATATTATATCAATAATATTAAATCAATTAAAACAAATATTACATAATATTAATTATATTAATTTAGTAATATCAAATTAAACATCATATCACACATGAGATTCAAATAACATATTATAAATATAAACATCCTTGTGTGAGCTGTCTATAATTTTGTGCATAAACTTAGTTTCCTTAAAAATTGTATTTAATTCTAAAAATTATATTATAGACCATTATAATATTGATAGAAATTATTCTCAAAAAAATAATTATATCAAAGAGGAGAAGTTGTATAATGAACATATCTTATACGAAATTTAAAAAAACAAAAATCGATGAAAATAAAAGAGAACAAATGAAACCAAAAAACTCAAGTGTTTGGAACGTTTCCTTTTGAGTTTTATATTATTTCACCTCCTTCCAATTCAGAAAAATAAATAAAAAAAGAAAATTATAAAAATGTTGTTATGATTTAACCATAAAGAGAGAACATATTAAAAATAGAAAATAAGAAATGTTGTTGACGAAGAAAAAGGAAATTTTTTGAAAATGATGAGTTTATATTTAACCACACCTTACATATAAGTTTATTAAGATACGTGTTTCTTGGGAGCTACAAAATCAGTTTTTTCTAATTAATAATCAAAGCTGATGCATCTCTCCTTATGATTAATATTTGCAAAACATAAATGACAAAATTTCATAAAGAAATATTAAAATGCAAAAAAATAGAGAATAATAGATGAATTGCTACAAATATCGAAAAATAGATCAAATAAGAAATAGAAGATTAAAAGAATTATTAAAAAATTCAAATAACGATAAAACAAAAAGAAACTCTGCATCGGAGAATTAGAAGTAAACACTACATAACAATCTTATGTAATTTACATTCGCAAATTGAAGTTTAAATCAAACAATTTATATCTTCCATGATTTAAAATGCGTTTCAATACTATTAATTTTCTAATTTAATGGATATTATTAAAGTAATAATTTTTGAATTTGTAAACAATAATCATAAAATTAATACTCATCCAATAATCATTTTTTATTAGTGTAATGAAAAATCATCCAATAAAATATATATTCTTTTATTAAAAACTATACATTTCTTAGTAAGGAATATTCTTTATTTTAAATACATAGTAATAAAAAGGATGACAATCAATTAAATGCCTAGTAGGGAAAATAATAATAGTCAATTAAATATACAGACAAAAAAAAATGATAATTACTGTGTAAAATATGCACTATTATTATTTTTAATACGAAAATAGATATTGATTACATTGAAAGTTTTAAAATAATATAGTATTTTTTATTAATTAAACGTGTTATTGTTACAAAACATTAAGAGTTACCATATTGGCAAAGTGAGCCTTAGAATGATCCTTGAGAATTTATACTTTTATTACAAGGCTTCGTTAAACTTGCCATTGTTTAGAATAATAGATTGCATTAGTGACTTGATAACTTTAAGTCGTTATATATCAATATTTAGTTATCTGGAACACTACTAGAAAAAACGTTTTTAGAGATTAATTATTCGATCTCTAAATTCAATAGTGACTGATTTAGCGACTAATTTAAATCGGTAGGTAAACTAATAGTCGCTAATTGTTGCGACGAAATCAGCAATCGAGTTTAGTGATCGAATTTAGTAACCGATTTTGTGACTGATTATTGAGACTGAATTAATGACTAAAGTTTGAGACTGATTTAGCAACCACTTTGAATTAATTTTTTATATCATTAGCTACCGATTTAAAAATGAAATTTGTGATATAAATTTTTATTTTTATTAAATATTTGGTCACGAATTTTATATCTAAATATTACCATTTTTTTATGTCCAAAAGAACAATAAAAACAAATATCTAAAAAATTCATATACCAAAATTATTTAAAAGCATTAATCATATTAATATATATAACTAAATAACATAATATATTTAAGCAATATTTTTAAGTACTAAAAATAATACAAATAAAATTTTAGTTTAAACATAATATATTCAATCATAACAAATTGCAACATATTAGTTTTTCAGATTTACTTATCACTATCCATCTAACTCTTCATCATCATGATCACGAGAATCATTATCACCAATCTCATCATTAAAATCATCAGCATCATGATCACCAATCTCATCTTCATTATCATCAATCTCATCTTCATGAATTTGATCTCTAATATATGTCATCGGTTTAAAGTTCAAGCTATTCATCAGTTGTTTTATCAAGTGATTGTTGCGCTCAACTACTCTGTTTGTATTAGCCAATTCCTCTCAAAGTTGATCTCTTTTATTTCTCATTTTTTCAAGTTCATGTCTTTGAACCCACTCTATTGATGAAGAACATGATCATGATAGAAATGAAATTAGAAGTATTAATTTGCAAAACAAAAATGAAATTTACACAACAAAATTTAACACAACATAATTATATTGTGTAAAAGTTAAACAACCACACATACATTGAACTACACACACATTGTTTCCAATTTGATTTGTGCATGCATTTGATTATAATTACATATTAAATCATATATAAAAGTTAAAATATAGAAAATGATAGGAAACTTAACCAAATTAACTCTATGTTGGGATGTGGTGATAGAGCCACATGTGTGAAGAGACCCTCCAAAATCTCCACAGTCAGATGCTCGATTTGTTTTTGCTTGTATGCTCTTCTTTTTGAATCCTTGAGTTCCCCAATGATCACATAAAGAATTCCAAACATCCTGACCAATTCACATTGGTCTATTTATTGAGTTATGAACCTTGTTTAGATTATTTTTCATGATGGTTGTACCTCGTATTTTAAAGTTATTTCTAGCTCACACATCATCTGGTAGACAAATATTAAATCTATTATGTGTATATACAACCAATTAGTAGGTTAACATGTGGCAATATTTTTTTAAAGACATAACACGTTATTAGTTAAAATATAAGACATTATTTAAGACATTATTGTTCTAGTTTTAAACATATTTAAGGTGCCCTTGAAATAATATACCTTAAACTCTTCAAATCACAAGTCTCTCGTATTAATGTCTATTTTTTTCATGATAGCCATAGCTTACTAAAATTAATTTTGATGATATATCTAATCTCATTTGTTGTAGGATGCGAAGGAAAAAATCTACAAACAATACATATTAGTAGTTATAAAGTTTATATAATATACTTAAATAACTAAAAGTATATGTATATATTTACCCTTGTCTGTCAAGGTATAAAGTTTGCTTGCCACCATTGCTTTGTGTCTCAGATGAAATGATAGTTTCATTGATCTTCGGCTATGCATTGCTTCAAAATGAGATGGTTGTGAACTAGATGGTGAATCTACCCCTCGTATCGAAGATGGATGTGTCACATGGGATGTACGAGGTAAAGGTGTAACTTGAGATGTCCTATGTGATGGGGTAGTAGCAGATGTCCTAGAAGTCCTTAAGGGAAGATAAATATGAGGAATTTCAACATTAGACGTTATAGAAGGTGCATCATGAGAACTAGAAGAAGGTGCAACATGAGATGAACTATGACAGGGTGCAACATAAGATGTCCTAAAAGGATCTGCAACATGAGATGTATTAGGAGGATGTGCATAATGAGATGTCACAAGATGAGATGCATCATAAGATGTCCTAAGTGATGGAGTAGTAGTATGAGATAATGTAGAAGGTTGTATAAAAGGAGGATTTGTATTTGAACGTTTGAAAAGTTGTTTTAATTGACGAATCTTGAGAGCTTTTTCTTTTCCTTTCTCTTTATGTGCCATCTAAAATTAATAAAAAAAATACAATTAAAAATGTTTATAGCATAAAAACAACAACAAAGTGTAGTAATAAATTTTCATCTACTCTACAAAATGAAAAAAGATTAAAATTTAATAATCAGTATCTCTACCATCATCGCTATCATTATCATTATTATGAAACGTATTGTGGTTTTCAAAATCATTTTCTGAATCAAATTTGTATGAATCTATGTCGTCTTCCTCTTCCTCTTCCTCCTCTTGGTCTTTTGCAACCTCAATATTCATTTCAACTTCCTCATTTTCGCCTTTATCTCTCAAATGATCAAGTAGCTCATTATTTGCAGCAAAAGCTACATTTGTTGTGGTAGATGTTGAATCATGATATGCAACTTCCAATGTATATCGATCATCGATTGTGCCTTTAGGTTTGGTTTTAATGGCAACCCACCAATCAGTTTTTTTTTTATAGTTTTTCTGGATAAGGTATATAATACACCTAAATAACATTTGTTGCAAATATTAAAGGATCATATTTTGAATATCTTCTACGATGATGAACCTCCACAATGCCATTTGGTGTTGAATCTTCATGCCAGTGTTGGCAACAATATCAAACCATTCGCAGTTAAATAAAACTAATTGCTTAGTTGGTTCTCCAAGGTATTCAACTTGCAAAATCTCTTTAACAATATTATAATAGTAATTTTCTTCAACTCCTACGTCATCACCCTTGACACAACACAAAGTCCACAATTAATGGTTTTCTTTAACAATACTATAATTTCCTTTGATTTAATTTTTTTTAGAATATATAAAATGCCAAAAACACCATAATAATAAATTAATAGATATTTTTAAGAATTAATTATTTATATTTTAATTTACATCAAATTTTATTGTTTTATTTTCTAATTTATATTTATATTTTATTAGATTTCAAATTTATATCTAAAATTATATATTTAACGGAAAAATGTATCGTTATAATTAAATTTGTTGCCAAGATAAGAATTTTGACTACGTAGAATTTATTGACTATACAATTAACATTCGTATCTTAAATCCAAACTGACCCTCTTCCATTTAATGTACACATACAAATACAAACCAAATCAAAGCCATAACACACATCAAATTCAAATCTCTCCCAACCAACAATGGCGACTAATACTTATACCATGTTTTCAATTTCAATTCTTATGGCTATGCTATGCCTATCCAAAATCAATTGTGAAAAATCACACACATTACAACCATTATTTAAATTCCCCAAAACACTAGCCTCAAAGGTTAATCGTGACCCACAAATCCTTTCAGAAGCCTCAACTGATTATGGGCACATAATTCACAAAAGCCCATATGCAGTTTTGGAGCCATCATCTATCGATGATATTGCAAACTTGATTAAGTTCTCATACTCACTTTCTAACCCATTTACCATATCTCCTAGAGGAAAAGCCCATTCAGTTCTTGGACAAGCCATGGCACAAGATGGGGTTGTGGTGAATATGACTCAACTTAATGTGTTTAAAAATGGGTCAGGGATTGTAGTGTCTAATTGTGATGGGAAAAGCCCATTGGATTGTTATGTTGATGTGGGTGGGGAACAATTGTGGATTGATGTTTTACATGCAACAACTAAACGTGGGCTTACACCTCTCTCTTGGACTGATTATTTGTATTTAACTGTTGGTGGTACACTTTCTAATGCTGGGATTAGTGGACAAACATTTCGATATGGACCTCAGATCTCCAATGTTCTTGAATTGGATGTTATTACAGGTATTATCACTTTATTCAATTAATTTTTCGATTAAATATATATTTTTTCTCTATTTTACTTGGTTTTCGTTTATACTGATACTATGAAATTTCATTTATTTTATCAAAATAATTTTATCTTTAACATATATCAATATTAATATACTCTAATAGTCTTTAACAATTATCAATACTGTTAGATCACATATTTTATCGTGATTTTGAATTGAAATGTACAAGTTAATTATGATAAAACTTCCAATTTATTTTAAGATAAAAAGAAATTATTAGAGTGATAAATAAATGTTGGTAAATATAATTATTGTTAATAAAAATTTGGTTTGTTTTTTTTTATATATATCAACAATAAAAGATATGGGACGTTGTTACAGTTTTATTTTATAAACTTTTTATTTGAATTATAGGAATAGGTAAAAAAATAACAACATTAATAATTACTCATTATCCTTAATTTATCAATTTAATTTGTAGTGTAATTTTAATGATTATTTAATATCAAAATAAATTATTAAATTGGTCCACCTTCTATTAAATTTTTAGATTAGCTTTTAACTTTAGGCATCGAGCAATATTAGCTTAGCTTCTACTAATTTTTTTTTAGATTAGCTTCCAAGTTCTAGCTAATTAGTTAATTTATTTTGGAGAAAACGAGAGAATTTTTGTAAGCTATTCTAAACGATAAATATTAATTCGTAGTATAAATCTTAAAATAAAAATTAGCACAAAACTGTGAAAGAAAAATTGATATTGTCTGCTATAAATTTCCCATTTATTTAATATTCTCATATATGCATTAGTACATTACTACTAAACAATATATATATATATATATATATATATATATATAACTAATTTTAACTACACATGTCATGAGTTTATCGTAAAAAATTGATCCCGGTCAATTCTCATCACTTCCAAACTATCCAAAGGGATTTTTTTCATGCAGCATCAATAAACATTAAATAATTTTAACTCAAATTAATATGATCATTTATATAATAAAGCTTTATTATAATCACACAAATGAGTAATATTGTTATGTCATGTTTATATGTGGGGTTTTTTTTACAGGGAAAGGTGAGTTTGTGACTTGTTCAAGAAAAAAGAACTCGAAGTTATTTTATTCTGTACTTGGAGGATTAGGTCAATTCGGGGTGATAACGAGAGCAAGACTATCTCTTGGATCTTCACCAACCAGGGTAAGTTTCATCATTTTTTATTTTCATTAACATATTTATATTTACATGTTCAAACTATCAATAATCAACCGAGAAAGAAAAAAAGATATGACATTGATTGTACATTCCATTATTTATAAAGTTTGACATTGATTGCTTGTAGGCGAAGTGGCTGCGTCTAATTTACGATGACTTTTCTAAATTTTCGGCAGACCAAGAACATTTAATCTCATTCAATAACAAAAATAATACCAGTGCAGCAGATTATGTGGAAGGCATTCTTCTATTTAACAAGCCACTATTAGATCTTTCTTTTTATCCGACTCCTGACCAGCTAAAGATAAAATCCTTGGTAACTAAATCTGGCATTGCCTATGTTATAGAGCTTGTCAAATATTATGACACAAATTCTCAATCACGTGTCGATGAGGTAATTTTAATCTTAATTTGTTTGATATTTTCTATTTTCTATTGTCTTATTCTTTATTGATCCTAGAGAAATAGTTTTATGTAAAATTTGTCCTATCATTATTTTAATCAAGATTCAAATTCAAATACTCTTAAACTGAAATTCATTAACAACTTAAATTTAATTAATTGATTTGTTTAATAAATTTTTACTTAAATTTACTTTTGGTCTCTCTATATTGGGGAAAAAACAAATTTAGTCTCCCAATTTATGAATCTAGAATTTTAGTCCATTTGTTTCACAAATTTTTCAGGATTTTTATGTCTACCACTTAATTTAGAGTTTATTTTTATGATGTAAAATTACATTTGATTGTGCGACATTACTAGTTTGAAACAAAAAGTGAACCAAAAATCTCATTAAATATATTTGGTTTTATTAATCAAATGTATATATCATCTAACAAAATTCACTATTTTTAATCCAAATGAACAATGTTACGAGGAAAAGTCTTAACACTTGTGAAATGGGAGACCAAAATCCCAAATTTAGAAAAGGAAAATTAAAATCATACTTTAGTAAAATGAAGATTTAAAGCTCAATTAAATTTATATTTTTTTATTCTTAATATAGATATATGAATCAATATTAATTTAACTTTAATTAACTATGTCATTGTTTATTGACCAATAGGAAGTTGACAATTTGGTTAAAGGATTGAATTTTGTTCCTACCTTCATGTTTCAAAAAGATGTGACATATGAGGAATTTCTAGACAGAGTCCATGTAGAGGAGTTAGTTCTTAGGTCAAAAGGACTCTGAGAGGTTCCTCATCCTTGGTTGAGTATGTTCATACCTAAATCTAGAATATCCGATTTTAATGAAGGTGTCTTCAAGGGTATTATTCTCAAGGAAAATCTTACTCCTGTAATTGTTCTATTCTACCCGATGAACCGAAACAAGTAAGTTTGTTATGTGCTTATTTAGCAATTACCATTTTACAATTATCTTATATAACAAAGACACAAAATAATCATTTTACAATTTTCTTATATGAGAGTTGAACCTTGTCTTTGACATTTAGAGGAAATTTTATTCATCTCAGAATTACATACTTATGTGAGACTTATAATTTATAGGTGGAATGATGAGATGTCAGCAGTTATACCAAATGAAGATGTGTTCTACACTTTAGGTCTTTTGAATGCTGCAAGTGGGTTAGATGAGGTGAAGGCATTTGAGGCCCAAATCCAACAGATATTACAATTTTGTAATGATTCTGGTATTGAGATTAAACAATACCTTACAGGAAACAAAACATCGCAACAATGGATTCAACACTTTGGCACCAAATGGCAACTTTTTGAAGATAGAAAAGCTAAATTTGATCCCAAAAGAATATTGTCACCTGGACAGGGGATATTTCAGTAGACAAAATATTAGGTTTCAACTACGTCCCATCTAAATATGTGTGGGTGTGTTATTATTTGATAAAAAAAATTATTATTTATTAAATGAGAATTTAATATTAATTTTGAAAAAAACTAATTATTTAATATGAAAATTTTCTGAGTGAAAAATATAAGACAAAAAGTTAATACAGTATCGACCCAACACATTTGAAAACTTAAAGTGAATTTTAATATAAGACATTTAAAAACATAAAGCAAATTTTAATGAAACAGAAAATATATTTTCGAAATTTTAACATGACATCACTAAAAAATTTGACTAAAATCCAAAAGCACCCCCGTTCGATTCTAACGTACATCGAAGCCATAACACACATCAATTTCAAATCTCTCCCAACCAACAATGGCAACTAATAATTATGCCATGCTTTCAATTTCAATTTTTATGGCTATGCTATGCCTATCCAAAATCAAATGTGAAAAATCACACAAATTACAACCTCAAAGCTTAATCGTGATTATGGGCATAATCAAATGTGACTCACGAAATTAATAATACCCTTGGATTCATAAAAATATAAGTTAATTAAAGTTAAATTAATATTGATTCATATATCTATATTAAGAATAAAAAAATATAAATTTAATTGAGCTTTAAATCTTCATTTTACTAAAGTATGATTTTAATTTTCCTTTTCTAAATTTGGGATTTTGGTCTCCCATTTCACAAGTATTAAGACTTTTTCTCGTAAACATTGTTCATTTGGATTAAAAATGGTGAATTTTGTTAGATGATATTTACATTTGATTAATAAAATCAAATATATTTAATGAGATTTCTGGTTCACTTTTTGTTTCAAACTAGTAATGTCGCATAATCAAATGTAATTCTACATCATAAATCACACAAATCCTTTTAGAAGCCTCAACTTGATTATGGGCACATAATTCACAAAAGCCCTTATGCAGATTTGGAGCCATCATCTATCGATGATATTGCAAACTTGATTAAGTTCTCAAACTCACTTCCTAACCCATTTACTATACCTCCTAGAGGAAAAGCCCATTCAGTCCTTGGACAAGCCATGAAACAAAATGGGAGTTTTGTAACATCCACTATCCACTTTAACTTCCAACTTCCCATCCCAAATGAAAATATCATTTTGTCTTTCTTTTTAATGTATAAAACACTCCAAAAAAAAATTCCACTCAATTATTCATTCCCTCTTTTGAAATTGCCAGAATTTACCCCATCATTCGAAATTTTATAAACTTTCGAAATATAGAAAAATGAGTTTTTTGAAATTTTTGAAACTTTTCATGAGTATAAAATTTTCAAAACTAATTGATCAAAACTTTCGTAGCTTTCGTACTACTTGAAAGTTTTGAAACATAATTTTTTAGTTCGATCAACATTTTCGAACCTTTTGATCCACTTCAATGTTTCAAAACACATTTTTCCAGTTTTGATAAAAATCTTCGAAACTTTTGATGAACTTGAAATTTTCGAAGCACATTTTTCCAGATTTTCGAAGGTTGTCATCAATTCGAAACTTTCGAAACATAAAATTTCAGATATCATCAAAATGTTCAAAAGTTTCAAAAAGTTCGAAATTTTCAATTTAGACGAAATTTTCGAAATGTTGTTAAATATTTGAAAAATAATTAAAAAATTTATTTCAAATAATATATTTATAATATTATTATTAATTAAATTTGTATTTTTAATTGTTACCATTTTGATCTGATAAAGCAACTGTATAGAGAGGAAAAAAATACAAATTAATTTTGGGATGCAAAAGAGGTGGAAAATATAAATCAATAGCAAAATCAACAGTAAATTGTTCTCACAATAAAAACTATTCATTTAAACTCAGATGTATACCGTTGAGTATCAGTGAAGGATGAAAAATTAGTGTTCGTTGTGGAACACAATCACAATTTAGCGGACACTTTAAAAGATCATTCATATTTAGAGCGTTTAAATGAAAAATAGTGAAAATTTGTCAATGACATGATAAAGTATATGTTTGCACCAAGATTCATTTTAAATGCTTTGAAAGAGAGAAATAAAGAAAATCTCACAATTCCCACTCAAATATATAAAGCAAGGAGTTCTTGTCGATCATCTTTGAGAGGTTTTGTACAAAGAAATGTTGCATCTCTTGAAGTTGATACAAAATAAAAATTATGTGTATTGGACAAGAAGACAGGATAATTCATTTTGTTTTGATATGTGATAGCACATACAAAACAAATAGATATTGGTTACCATTGCTTGAAATTGTCAGTGTCACATCTACTAATTTAACATTTTCGGTTGAGTTTGCCTACTTGGAACAAGAGCGACAAGATAACTTCATCTAAGCATTTGAAAAGGGTAAGACACTTGGTTGTCCTTGAGAATTTAATTTCTAAAGTTATTATGACATTTAAAGATCTTGTCATGATGAATTCTATTAGTGTTGTGTTTTCTACTTTAATTAATTTGCAATGTCATTTTCATATTGAAAAAAAAAATGTTGGAGTAAAACGCAAACAATATGTGAAAAAAGATAGACAAGATGAAGTAATGAATTTTTGAAAAAAGAATTGTATTTTCGACTAGTGTAAAGGAGTACGATCATCACTTGCAACACTTTGATCTAATGTGTGCCGATATTTTTTTTTGTTGATTATGTGAAAAATTCATGGTTGACACCTTAAAAAGAAATATCCGTGATGACTTAGACAAATAGAGTGATGCATTTAGGGAACACAACATCTAATAGGTATTTTTAAATTATGATTTGTTTTGTTTTAGAAAATATGATTTACTAATTTATGTGATTTATTTTCATTTGTGTTATTTAATTTATTTTTAGAACTGTGTCTTCTCATTGGAGATTGAAAAATATGTTGCAAACTAGTAACGAAGACTTGTATAAAAGTTGGGATGCTGATAATATAATGTTGAAGAACCAAATATGTATCATCAAATCGTATTTTCAGTAAACCATCCTCGATGTTAAGTACAAGTATAATTCACAATTTTTTAAAGTTTATATCACTGTATATCAAGGAAATATTTAAAAAAATTGAAAAACAATTAAAGAATGTGGAGATTGTAGGTATTGACGAAACAAAATGTGGTTGCTCAATCAGAACAACTCATGAATTATGATGTGCTTGTGAGTTGACAAATTTTCAGATATCTCATAATGTTATCCCTTTAGATAATGTTATTAGATATCTGCAAATTTACCAACTCACAAAAGATAACATGCTTAATTTTCATTTGGGATGGGGGTGCATAGTAAAAAACTCCTAATTGTGATAGGAAAAGCCCATTGTATTGTTATGTTGATATGGGTGGAGAACAATTGTGGATTGATGTTTTACATGTAACAATTGACTTATTACTTGTATTTCATTGTTGGTGGTACACTTTCTAATACTGGGATTAGTGGACAAACACTTCGATTTGGACCTCATATCTCCAATGTTCTGGAATTGAAAAAGTTATTACTTGTATCAGTTTTTATTTAATTTTTTGGTTAAATATAATTTTCGTCTTTGTTTTGGTTGTTTCTCGTTTGTGTTGTAATGGTGACGCTATGATTTTTTGTTTTTTATTTTTTAGTTTTAATAATTTTTTTTTTAATTTTTTAGTTTTAATAAATCTTTTGGCCTTTAAAAAAAAGTGTTTTTTGTGTTGTTAAAAAATATATGTTTTGATATGCAATGACATGTCATATTGCTTTATAAACTATATAAATTGCTTTATTGAATATGAACTCAATGAGTGTGATTCTATTAATTAAGCTTGAAAAAAGTCTAAGTTTGATTCTACACAATTTTGATATATTATTAAATAGTATTTTCTTTTATTAAAAGATATTATAATTTATTAAATAAAAAGTAATTTTATTTGGCTAATTCAATAATATATCAAAATGCTCTCATTTTTTTTAATCTAAACAAAATAATAGTTTGTTTGACTATTAAATCAAATAATAGTTGATCTAAATAATAAATGCTAATAATATTTTTGTTTGGTCAAAATAATTTCATTTTGTTGGTCTAATTAAAATAGTAGTTAGTCTATATAACTATTAAAGATAAATAATGGTTGGTCAACATAAGAAATGTTGATAAAAGTTTGGTTTGTTTTTTTGCATATATCAACAATAAAAAATAATGTTTTTGTGTTTCCATATTTAATTTTGATTTTTTAACAAAATATGTGATGTTGTTACGATTTTTATTTTATAAACTTGTTTATTTGGATTATAGGAATAGGTAACAAAACAATGACAATATATAATAATATACCAATTATTCTTAATTTATGAATTTTAATGGGATTATATGATATTTTGATAGGGGATGGTGAGTTTGTGAGTTGTTTAAGAGAGAAGAATTCAAAGTTATTTTATTTTGTACTTGGAGGATTCGAGGTGATAATTAGAGCAAGAATATCCTTGGACCTGCACCAACAAGGGCAAGGATTATCATTATTTATCTCCATTAATCTATACTTACTATTTTTAATAAAAATATTCATAGCATAACATTCACTTTTTAACTAAAATATATATGAAGTCCACTCTTTTGAGAGATTCATGTTAATAAGATATGGATTGTATTGGTTTTGGAGAGATTCATGTTGATAAGATATGAATTGTATTGGTTGCGGACGGAGTGGCTGTGTCTAATTTCTAAGAACTTTTTCACATTTTCAACAACCAAGAACATTTAATCTCATTCAATGCAACAGATTATGTTGAAGGCATAATTCTATTGAATAAGCCACTATTAGATCTTTCCTTTTATCCATCTTATGATGAACCAAGAATTAAATCCTTGTTAACTAAATATTGCATTGTCTATGTTATAGAATTTGTTAAATATTATGACACAAATTTCAACCACGTATTGATGAGGTAATTTCAAACTTAATTTGTTTGCTATTTTTCTCTATTAATTTTACTGAAAAAGTTTTTGTAAATTTTATATATTTTTTTTATTCTTAATATAAAAAGATATATGAATCAATTTAATAATTAACTATGTCATTGTTTGTTGACCAATAGGAAGTTGACATTTTGGTCAAAGGATTGAAGTTTGTTACTACCTTCATGTTACATAAACATGTGACATACCAGGAATTTCTAGACAGAGACCATGGAGAGGAGTTATAGCTCTTAGATTGTTCCTCACCTTTGATTGCATATGTACATACCTAAATCTACAATTTCAAATTTTAATGAAGGTGTCTTCAGGGATATTATTCTCAACCAAACCTTACTCCCGTTATTTTTCTATTCAATCCGATGAACTGAAACAAGTAAGTATGTTAAGTGCCCATATAGCGATTATCATTTTACAATTATTTATACGAGAGTTCAACTTTGTCTTTGATATTACAATATCAAACTTTTAACACTAGGCAAAATTTATTCATCTCGTGTGAGACTTAAATTTAATGAGTATATGAATTCATAATTTTCAGGTGGGATGATAAGATGACACCAGTTATACCAAAGGAGGATGTCTTCTACAATTTTAGTCTTTTGAATGTTACAAGTGGGTTAGATGAGGTGAAGATATTTGAGGCCCAAATCCAACATATATTACAGTTTTGTAATGATTACAAGAGTAAATTAATTTCATTAATATAAATTAATATAATTGACGTTATATAATATTTATGTCATGTAATATAATTTATGTTTTGTAATGATTACATCACTAAATTAATATAATTGATGTCATATAATTCTTCTTTTTTAATTGATTTAATATTATTGAGATAAGATTAAATTTTAAAAAAAAAATATATATTTTAATTTTAAAAATATTAAAATTTAAGGGTTTTTGATTAAGTAAAAATTTTGATTAAGTAAAAATTATGTTTTTTTATGGAAGTATAAAGCGGTTGTTTTAGTGATCTTATTCTACGCGCGATCCTAAATTAAAATTTGATTCTTTTAAATTGATAGAAAATATTGATCAAGAATCCTATAAATTCAAAATCACTAAAATAAAAAATTATAAATATATACGAACAAACTAATATCTAGGTTAGTAGTATAAAACGGAAAAAAAAATATTTACAAGACGTTATTGAATCTATTATAGATTAAAAGTAATTTAATAATTTGAATCAAACAAAAATTACAATAAAATGTAAACAATGTGGACTAAGACAATGGATAAAACAACATTGTGATCAAATGACATATAATATATACACACAAAATTCTAAGTCTTAGCCTAAAAAAACACAAACCCACTCCCTGTTCAATAGATAAATTAAAGGAAGAGATGTAAAGAGGCACACATAATTTTTTTTTTTTTTTAATTTAAATAAGTGATTTACACATATATTTTGTTTTGGTTTTGTGTGTTTTCATCATTTTATTGACTTGGTGTAATAATATTTTGATTTCTCCTACTAAAATGGTGTTTGTTTTATACAAATTAGCAAGGTAACTCTCATTTAATGTCAATTGAAGCAATGACTTTAACGTTGTCAATATTTATATAAACTTTATTTTATTTGTAGGTATTTTGCCATTGTATGTCATTAGCATGAATGTCATAATTTTGTTTGCAAATTTCTTATTTTTGTAGTTTTACTTTTTTCAATGTACTCTATCTATTTGAATAAATGTATTTCTTTTAGTAAAAAAAATTATCAATAAAATTGGAAATAAAGTTTTACTCTTGAAAAATCAAATTTGTCTTTCGGAATGCGACTTATATGAATTTTTTAAAAATGATCCAAGAGGTGAACTATTACTGTTTTTAGTAAATAATAAATTTTATAATAATAAAAAATAAAGAGAAATTTATTATTTTACATAAATTTGTAAGCTTCACGTTTGAACAAGATCATATTAGATAACCCTTATCTTTTGATTGTTGTCTGCAACTAATAATTGTTTATTCAAACATCTATGCTATTGTTCAATTATTTCATAAAATTAGTTAAGGGTAGAAATAACAAAGAGACTTAAATATATTTTAAATTTTATATAATTTTAATATTTCAATTTTAGCCTATGCAAAATAAAAATAAGATTTTTAGTCCCAACAAAATTAATATAAATGTAGTTTAATCATTGTTGTTAAGTCAATATATGGTTCTAAATGAATTTTTGTAAGTATATTTACAATAATATAAAAAGTTCTTTTATAAGAAATGATCTTAAAATTTGTCATACTCAATTACTTTCAATTTGTATCAAAATAGGTTAATTATCGAACAAAACATTAAACATAGATCCTAAAAGTTGGGTCAAATTGAATTTTAAAAGCTAACAAACTAGTGAAAACTTGTGCCAGTTCAACGATTACATTGAATTTGAAACGAGGCAACTCATGTAAACTCGTTACCACTTTCGATCCCACAACTGGATCGACTTAAAATAAGGTATTCTCAAAATTGTGTATTGGCTGAACAATTTGACAGGTCAATAGAATCAAATAAAATAGAATGCAAAATTTAAATTTATTTTTAATTCATTATATGTTCAACAATAAAGCAAATTGTTGGATTTTTCATCAAAAAATTATACTTACTTTCTAAAAATGAAAAATATATTTATACAAGTTAACATTAATTTTGTACAATTAATTATATTAATTATAAGTAACCGTATTAAAATAGATATCGTAGGTGCTAATATTTTTCCTACGCGATTTTTAAATCCAATTTGATTTCAAAGACTATTTTTTATATTTTTATATTCTTAAAGATTTTTCGATATTTTTTTATTTTAAAATAAATTAATTTCAAGTTGCGACACTACAAAACTAGTCTTTTCTAATAATCAAGTCGTCCATCACGAAACTCCAGTACCCTTATTCAATGTTGAATGTATCTCTCCTTATGATTAATATTTGCAAAACATAAACGACAAAATTTCATAAAGAAATATTAAAATGCAAAGAAGTTGAAAAACATAGATGAATTGCTACAAATATCGAAAAGTAGATCAAATTAGAAAATGAAGATTAAAAAAGTTATTAGATAAAAATCAAATAATGATGAAACAAAAAGAAACTCTGCATCAGAGAACTAGAAGTGAACACTACATAACAATCTTATGTAATTTACATTCGCAAATTGAAGTTTAAATCAAACAACTTATATCTTCCATGATTTAAAATGCGTTTCAGTACAATTAATTTTATAATTTAATGGATATTATTAAAGTAATAATTTTTGAATTTGTAAATAATAATCATAAAATTAAAAATAAACGCTAATCAAACATTTTTTAGTAACTGAAAACAATAAATAAAAAAATAAAAACTAACCATGCACTTTTTCTGTAAAAAAAGAAGGAAAAAACGTAAGTTTTAAATTTGTTTGGTTCTTTAAACAGAGAATTTATACACTTATTACGAGGCTTTGTTAAACTTGCCATTATTTAGAATAATAGATAATAGATTCACTATGCCAAAAATGACATTTAATAGCGCCCCTTTTACAGCGCTTGATAAACACAAGCGCTGTTGTAAATGTATTTGAAAAATAACGGAGCCTATTACAACGCTTTTATTGACAAGCGCTGTAAAACAAGCGCTGTTGTAGGTCATATAACGTTTGCGCATAATGTTATAATGCTTTTACAGCGCTTTGCAAAAAAGCGCTGTCAAATGAAGCACTTTCTTGTATTATTTTACAGCGCTTTTTTCACAAGCGCTGTAAAATACGTGCGCTTTAAAATAATTGAACCACGTATTACAGCGCTTTTTTCACAAGCGCTGTAAAATACGTGCGCTTTAAAATAATTGAACCACCTATTACAACGCTTTTTTCACAAGCGCTGTAAAATACGTGCGCTTTCATTGAATTTAACTACCTATTACAACGCTTTTACTACAAGTACTGTAAAATACATAAATTTCTAATAATTATATACGTTGGGAACCCTCATATCCTCTACATCTTTCATCACCTCTACTCTAGGAACCCTCATACCCTCATAACCATTACGTACTGTGCCGTCATCTACGTTGTCTCAGGTATTTTTTTATCAAATTAAAAATTCATACTACATGATCTGTGTTTTGTTTTGAAATTGTTATTAAATCTCTTCTACTAGTCAAAAACTCATACCACACATGATCTGTTCTGTTTTTGAAATTGTTAGTTGATATTTGTTTCTTTTTGAAACTTGTTGAATTGTTTTGAAAGCTTATTAGTTTTGTAACTGCATTTATATAGGTGGTATAATATGGATAGGAAATGGATGTCAGTCAATCGATTGTCAAAAGAGTATGAAATTGGAGTGAAGGAGTTTGTTGAGTTTGCAGTGAAGAATGCAAAAGATCCAAATAGAGTAGTTTGTCCTTGTTTAAAATGTTGTTTTGGAAAACGTGTTAGAGAAGATGAATTAGAAGGACATCTAGTATGTAATGGAATTGATCAAAGCTACACATGTTGGATAAGACATGGTGAGAAAAAAAAGGAAACATTAATTTTGAGAATAGTTCGACATATGCTTCAACTGACTTCGATACAGATACATATGAGCCGGACCAAGTTGATGAGATCGCAAAAGCAGTTGAAGAAGATCTTCGAGATTGTCCTAAAATGTTTGAAACTTTGTTGAGTGATGTAGAGAAAGAATTATATAATGGTTGTACTAAATACACAAGACTGTCGGCGATATTAAAGTTGTACAACTTAAAAGCGAGTAATGGATGGTCTGATAAAAGCTTTACAGAATTATTAACACTCATAAAAGATATGTTGCCAGATGATAATGAACTTCCCAGTCGAACCTACGAGGCTAAACGGATTTTGTGTTCTATTGGCATGAGTTACGAAAGGATTCATGCGTGTCCTAACGATTGCATTTTATTTCGAAATGAATATGAACTACTTAAGGCGTGTCTGAAATGCAATGTCTCTCGATATAAGAAGAAAAAATCTACTCCAGCAAAAGTCGTGTGGTATTTTCCTATAATACCAAGATTTAGGCGCATGTATCGCAGTGAAGAAGATTCAAAACACTTGACATGGCATGCAGATGAAAGAATTAGAGATGGAATGTTTCGACACCCTGCAGATTCCCCACAATGGGCAAAAATTGATCACGAGTATCCTAAATTTGGGATAGAGTCAAGAAATCTAAGACTTGCACTTTCTACTGATGGAATGAATCCACATGGTCTTCAAAGAATATCACACAGCACGTGGCCTGTGATTTTGGTAATATATAACCTACCTCCATGGTTATGTATGAAGCGTAAGTTTATGATGTTGTCTCTGTTAATTTCTGGATCCAAACAACCGGGGAATGATATCGACGTATACTTGACTCCTCTAATAGAAGATTTAAAACGTATGTGGGAGACATGTGTGGAAGTTTATGATGGGTATAAGAAAGAATATTTCAATTTGAGGGCTATGTTGTTCGACACAATTAATGATTTTCCAGCATATGGTAATTTATCAAGATATAGCATTAAAGGTCAGTGTGCATGTCCTGTATGTGAAGAGAATACAAATTGGATGCGGTTGAAACATTGTAAGAAGAATGTGTTTCTTGGACATCGTAGATTTTTACCTTATAGTCATCAGTATCGTTGGTGGAGAAATGCATTTAATAGAAAATCAGAAGAAGGTAAAGCTCCTTTACCACCGACTGGATATCAAATACTTGAAAAAGTACAAGGTTTGACCAATAAATTTGGCAAACCTTTTGCGAGAGAGCTGGTCAAAACTGGGTGGAAGAAAAAGTCAATTTTCTTTGAATTGCCATATTGGAAGTCATTGTATATAAGACATTTCCTCGATGTGATGCATATTGAAAAAAATGTATTTGATAGTTTTATTGGTACGTTACTCAATGTTCCAAGAAAGTCTAAAGATGGCATCAACGCAAGATTAGACTTGGTCGATATGGGAATAAGAAATGAATTGGCTCCAGTAAAGAAAGGAAATCGCACATATCTACCTCCAGCCGCTCATACTCTGTCTAGAAAGGAAAAAATTGTTTTATGTAAATTTCTATACGAAGTTAAAGTTCCAGAAGGATACTCTTCGAACATTAGAAATTTGGTTTGTATGAAACACCTCAAGTTAAAAGGTTTGAAGACCCATGATTGTCATATTCTAATGGAGCATTTGCTACCAATAGGTATACGTTCCATTTTACCTGAAAAAGTTCGACTAGCCTTAACTAGATTATGTTTCTTCTTCAGGGAAATTTGTAGTAAAGTGATCGACCCTCAAAAATTACCGACATTGCAGAGGGAAATTGTTGTTACTTTGTGTGAGCTTGACATTGCAGAGGGAAATTGTTGTTACTTTGTGTGAGCTTGAAATGTATTTCACCTTACTGTTCATCTGGTTAAGGAGACACAACTTTGTGGGCCAACTTCTATGAGATGGATGTATCCGATAGAACGATATATGAAAATATTAAAAAGGATACGTAAAAAGTAGAAGTCGACCAGAAGGTTGTATTGCTGAACGATACATTGTTGAAGAGGCTGCTGAATTTTGTATTGAATATATGTCCAATGTTGAATCCATAGGGCTTCCCATGTCTCGTCATTCGGGAAGACTATCAGGAGAAGGGATAATTGGAAGGAGACTACTGACTATATCAAGGACAGAATTGGAGCAGGCACAATTGTATGTTCTGCACAATGATGATGAGGTTCAACCGTATGTTACAATACACATGGATCAGTTATCTCGTTTGAACATGAATAGGAATCAAAATTGGATAACTCGAGAGCACAATCGAAGTTTTATAACATGGTTAAAAAATCACATAAAGTCAAAATTTGATATAGACCTCGGATCAATTTCACAGAGATTGAGGTGGCTAGCAAATGGTCCGAGCTTACATGTCTTTTCTTACACTGGTTATGTTATTAACGGCTACACATTTTATACCAAAGAAAAGATGATCAGACCACTATGCAAAATAGTGGAGTCACTCTCGTAGCTGAAGCGATGCATGTCTCAAGTGCAAAAGACAAAAACCCAATATATGCAAATCTATCATATTTTGGGGTTATCGAACGCATATGGGAGTTAGACTACACAATGTTTCGTGTTCCCATATTTGGTTGCAAGTGGGTCGATAATAATAATGGCGTTCAAATTGATGAGTCAGGATTCTTGCTTGTTGATTTTAATAGGGTGGGATACAAAGACGAGCCTTTTATTTTAGCGTCGCAAGCTCAACAAGTGTTTTATGTCACCGATCCTTCTGATGATAAATGGTATGTTGTCTTATCGACCAATAAAATAAGTGATGATAACAACAATGATGAAGATGTTGGTAATGATCTTTTATTTGCAACATCACAACAACCACATGAAATTGATTCAATTGATGATGGTTTATATCTTAGAGATGATCATGATGAGGGAATTTGGATTAATCCATTGTTTCGTATTGTAAATGGACAAACAAATGTGAATCCCACCAAGAAAAGAAGAAGGGCATCTTAATGTACATGTTTAATTGTTTTATATAAGCCATGCATGTAATCTGAATTATTGTTGTAATATGAATTATTGTTCTATTCTGGATTTATTGTTGTAATCTGAATTATTGTTCTATTCTAGTTTTATTGAATTATTGTGGTATTATAATCTGAATTATTGATCTGGTTCTATTCTTGTTTTATTGTTGTCTAAGAAGGCAAGCATAACCAATGATTCAAATTAGAACTTAAGTTATTGGCTTTTGAATAGTTTGGTTGATGGGTGGGGGATAAGCATAACATTGTAAATTTGGACAATTTCAATTCTTAAGTACTATGCATGTAAAAAAAGTGCATGCCTTTTACAGCGCTTTTTAACAAAAGCGCTGTAAAAGGCCCTTTTAAAAATAAAATAATGAGACATTTTACAGCGCTCTTCTTACCAAGCGCTATAAAAGGCCCCTTTTAAAAGGCCCTTTTACAGCGCTTACATCCAAAAGCGCTGTAAAAGACTCTTGTAGCTTAAAAACGCTTACATTTACGAAGTTCACTTAATTCAGATTCGAACTGAGGCCTTCCAAGTGTGACAACGTAGATGGGTATTTAACGTATAAGTAATTAATGTGTTAATATTTATAATTAATAATATTAATTAATAATTTATGGATTTCAAAAATATGTTAATATTTATAATTAATGTAACTAATAAAGTAAAAAATAAAGGTTATATTTGTTGTTAGATTGAGACCTTTTACAACGCTTATGTGAACAAGTACTGTAAAAGGCTTTAAAAATAATATTCATCAGATACCTAACATGACTTTCTCTAACAGGATTTTCTTCAAACACCTTGTACGTATTATGGGAATCCCCAAAAACACATTGTTAACAAAAACATCAGACCCATTGTTAACAAAAACATCAGACACATTGTTAACAAACCCATTTTTTGCAACATGGCAATGAACCTGAAGATCAAGTTACGATTTAAGAATGAAAGGGACTTTGAGGTGGAGATTGAAAGAGTAAGCTTTGATGTTTGCGAAGAAGATGCATAAAAGGACTTTGAGGATGATATTTTGGTGGTGACCAGTTACTACTATGTGGGTTTTGTAGAGCTTGTTTAAAAAATAACATAACAAAAAACAAAATCATATATGAAACAATCTATAAAACTTTGAGTATCCTATAGGATGAATATAATATGTTGAACTTTCACGTTTTAAATTACATACACACGTCTCTAAAAGGCCTTTTACAGCGCTTCTTTGAACAAGCGTTGTAAAAGGCTTTTAAAAAAAACATTATATAACATACTAAAACAATGAGGCCTTTTACAACGCTTGTTGGGATAAGCGCTGTAAAAGAGTCTTTTAAAAATTTAAATAAGGACGCCTTTTACAGCGCTTCTTTGAACAAGCGCTGTAAAAGGCTTTTAAAAAAAACATTATATAACATACTAAAACAATGAGGTCTTTTACAGCGCTTGTGGGGATAAGCGCTGTAAAAGAGTCTTTTAAAAATTTAAATAAGGACGCCTTTTACAGCGCTTTAATAAAAAGCGCTGTAAAAGGCTTAGACCTTTTAGAGCGCTCTTTGGAAAAGCGCTGTAAAAGGGTTATAAAAAAGCGTTGTAAAAGGGTTATATATATAATAGTAACCTCTTCAGTTTCCTCTTCATTACGTAAACTACACTATCAGAGCAACCTTCATCTTTCTTCTCTTCTTTTGCAAACCCTATAATCCCGTCCATTACGAACTGTATTTCCACGATCATCTCCTTCATTTCGAACCTTATATTTTTATTGAAATACGTAACCCTCATTACGTATTTCTTCAAAACCGTTTTTCTGTGAACTTTATTGCTGTGAAATTTCTCCGTTCGCTCTTTTCTTCGCATTTCATCTTTCTTCGAACCATTATTCAGGTATTGATGTTATTAGGTTTTTGTAATCATTAAAATGCATGTTGAGCTTGTTTAAAATATATATACTGATACGTGTTGAGCTTGTTTAGAATAATGCATGATGCATGTTGAGCTTGTTGATGTTATACTAAACTGCATGTTGAACTTGTTGTAGTTAAATGGATACAAAGAAAGATTTAGAATGTCAAAATGAAGAAGTTGGCACCAGTAAGACTTATGAAAATGAAGTCAAACGTGGTGCAATTATAATGCAAAATGTGATTAAAGCAAGGAGCAATGGCACCAAGTTTGAGGTAATACTATACTATACTCTGTTTGCTGTGTATTTTTTTAGCTTTTTTTAATAGCATGTACTTACAATATGAGTTTATTAGGTTGGATGGAATGAAAGTGGTCAGCCAGTTGACCCCCACAGCGCAATGTTTGTGAGCTACATTGGGGCTGTTGTTCGTTAAAATATTCCAATCACGATTGACGACTGGAGAGATAAGGCGTTGAAGGATGCCAAAGATATCATATGGAATGATATTCAAGTAAATTTTTTTATCCAATCTTTTGTCATTTATAAATATTTTCATTGAAATACTTTACTTATAATTTTTTTCATTGCAGATAACTTTTGTCCTTGATGAGGGACGAAAGAATTACGTGTTGAGAGTTGCTGGCAAAATCCATCGGGGATTTAGATCGCATCTCTCAAATTTCTATCTTAAAGATAGAGAAGGAAACACAACAGCTGAACCTCCAAAGATATATCGACATTATATATCAAATGATGAATGCAAAACGTTTGTTTCCAAACGTACTGACCCCGCGTTTGTCGTAAGTGATTAATTTATTAGCATTTGTGTGTTTTATTATTCATATTCGTATCGTATTTTAAATTTTTACATAATTGCTATTTTTTTATATAGAATATTAGTAAGGCAAATCGCGAGAGGGCAAGCAACCCAACGCACCCATACAGAACATCACGTATGGGATATGCACGACTAGACAAAAAACTTGTAAGTCAATGTAACATCAATGATGAGGGAATTTGTATTATAAACTATAGTTTCTAACTAATATTTTGTTTTAACGAATAGTTACAAGAGACCCAATCGGATCAACCGTTGGGTCGTCATATCTTGTGGAAGGAAGCTCGGGTAAATAAGGATGGAGTGGTTGATAACGAAAATGTTCAAAAAGTAATAGAACTTTGTGTAAGTATATTATGACTTTAATATTTTTCAATATTTGTATTTATCACTTGAATACTTTTTAATATTGTATTTTAAAAAGGCTAATGAACTTAACTATTTTAATGTTTCATGTATTTTAGGAGACCATCCAACAAAGTTATGAAAATGAAGAGGGCAACAAGGCTAGTTGAAGGGACATTTTGGGCAAAGTTTTTAATGTTCCTGAATATTTCGGTCGAGTTAGGGGGAAGGGATTTGGCGTAACTCCCAAAAGCTTTTTTCCTCAAGAGAAGCGCCAAAAACCTTCCAACGAGGAAGTATTAGAGAAGCTCAGAATCCTATCTGAGCAAGTGGCACAATTGGTGAATACGAACAAAGACAAGCAACTTCCGGATCAGCTCCAAGGTGAAATACAAATGGAGAGTGAAAGCGGGAGTTGCAACGTCGGTTTGAAAATTATTCCCGAGGTAATTAATTACTTACTTGCTTATGTAATTACTTATGTATTAAACAATATTATATATTAACTGTACTTATGTTTTAACTATTGATTTAGGGTGTCACTTCGTGTTTCATATACTTGTCCTCGCCCACTCATCGAAAGGTGGGAAAAGGAAAATTGTACAATACTTTGGGAGAAGTATTGCACAATACTCCGATCCCAAAGGGCCATGTCAAGGTATCGCCTACTGTTGCTTTCGAACCAACTGCACCGTTGCCGATACCGGACAACGACGGAGATATGCAGACATTGGGCGAAGCTATTGGTAGTTACATGGCATGGCCCGCGAACCTTGTTGCCTTCGTTAAAAGCCCTCCCAGAAACAAATCAGTTACGTCTCCCGATAAGGTTTGTCACATTTATTGCATAAGCTTTGTCAATTTTTTCAGATTCAATAAACTAACATTTAACCTCATTTTTGTAGGTCCAAATAAATAAACCACCCGCACATCCAAAAAAAGGCAGCAAACCTCAAAAATTGGAGGCCAATAAAGCTGCCAATAAGGCTGCCGAATTACAAAGGCCGGAGGCCAATAAAGCTGCCAAACTTGCAGCAATAAAAAAATTGGATCGTGGCAAATCAGTCGTTGCTGCTGCTGCTCCTTAAATAAGTCAGCCACGCCTTGGTAAATACGGGGCGTGTCTTGACATCCAAGTAAAAAAGAACCTGTGCAGTAGCGCGATTCGCGCATGATACACATGAATAAAGAAATATTCGGAGAGGAGTATGAGGAATTTTTCGACAAGGAGCACGTATACGAACTTCTCGAACATAAGGAGCTCAGTGCAACTGTAATGAGCTTGTATATAAGGTAAAAAATACTTTTAATTGCATTTATTGGTAATTAATTAATAATATATTGGTAATTAATCTAGTTTAAAATTTTCATTGAAGGTTTTTGCATGAGAAGGTCGTGTGCCCGAGGAAATTATCGAATAAATACTCATTCTTCTCTCCGCATAAGACGTCCATGTGGAAACTCGATCCAGACAATGTAAAAAAATATATTGTAGATATGTTATTAGCAAATAAAGAAAAGGATAAATTGTTCTTCGCACCATATAATTTAGGGTACGAAATTTTATCTTTCTTAATTGATGACAATTTAATTTATTAGTTGTGTATAAACAAAATTTCTTAACCAATTTTTTGTTGTTGTAGGGCACATTGGGTGCTATTTGCAATCAATGGGGTCTCTGAAGTTATATACTATTTGGATCCCGTGCATGGCGATTACAACAATCACTCCGAAGTAAAGACTATGCTCGACACGTAAGTAATATTCATTTTTTTCTTACATATATATATATATATATATATATAATATGTTTGTTCATGCTATAATAATCACATTTATTCATTCGATAGTGCCTTAAAAGTTTATCGAGCTCAAAGAGGTGCGGTAGTGTCGAAGCAAAAGTCTAATAATATTACATGGATCCCAGTAAAGTGCCCTCGTCAAACAAACAACATTGACTGTGGGTACTACGTATTGAGATTCATGAAGGAGATTGTTGACAAGAATAAAACTATTATCCCAGAAACGGTACGGTATTTTGATTATATGATTTTCATATATAAATTATCTATATATTTGATACTAACTTAATATAATATGTTCAATTTTTATATTGCAGTACTTTGAAAATTCCAGTCCATCATATTCTGAGCAAGATCTTATGGAATTAAAGGAGGAATGGTGTGAGTATGTGCTTGAAATGAAAATTATTTGATTTTTTGGGAAATAGCATGCTGCTGAGCAAGGGATCTGAATATTATATGGTGCATAATTATTATATGTATATGATCATAGGACAGTATATAAACATGCATATGAATATGTTGTAAATTAGGTTCAATGTATATTTAATTACTTATGTTGTAAATTACTGTGTTACAGGATAATATATATGTATCATATTGTGTGAACTGATTATGTTTTAACTGATTATGGGCTCTAGTTCTGGTTCTGGTTGTGTTACTGATTCTGTTTCTGTTTTAAATTACTGATTCTGGTTGTGTTGTGTTGTGTGAACTGGTTCAAACTAATTTTGGATAAAAAGATAAAAGACAGCACTTTATAAAAAAAGTGCCATAAAAAGCTAAAAAACGCTTTTAAAATATATACAGGGTTTAAAAAAAAAATAACACCTTTTACAGCGCTTGTTATAAAAAGCGCTGTAAAAGGCATACCAAAATATGAATTATGGGCATACCTTTTACAGCGCTTGTTACAAAAAAGCGTTGTAAAAAGGTACCCCAAATATATGAAATATGGATAAGCCTTTTACAGCGCTTGTTATAAAAAAACGCTGTAAAAGGTACCCCAAATATATGAAATATGGGTATGTCTTTTACAGCGCTTGTTACAAACAAGCGCTGTAAAAAGGTACCCCAAATATATGAAATATGGGTAAGCCTTTTACAGCGCTTGTTGTTAACTAGCGCTGTCAAAGGTGCATAATAAGCGCACGTTATAAAAGATGTCTTTAAGAGTGCTTTTTTACAAGCGCTGTTGTAGCTTTTACAGCGCTCAAATCCACAGCGTTTTTTTTTTTTGAAAAAGCACTGTAGAAGGCTTAAAAAAAACGTTGTAAAATGTAATTTTTAGCGTAGTGATTGCTTTATTTAGAATTTATATATATCGATAGCTATTAAAATGGTTAATAAGCAATAATTAATTATGACAGTTTTATAAAATATAAATATTTATTATTTTCCTGTAAAAAATAAATACATTATTTTATTTATTACTTTCTTAATCAATATGAAAATAAAATCTTAGATAACATTTATTTTCGAACAAATAGAATATCTAATTATATTTCAACACATTATTTCACACAGTTGAAGTTGAAACGCTCATCCCTCGTAGTAACTCCAAGTAAAATTGCTTCATATGTCTCGTCCACTTTCTTTCTTCAAACATTTAACGAACATGCAAGATTATAATTATTAATGCCAGGTTTGACAAATACATTAAAATCAAATTGTATACAACAAATACATAGTACTATTTGCAATTAGGAACTTCATCACTAAAACAAACGTCTATGCAAATAATCAATTATAATGGTTGTAACAACCCAATTAATTAAAGTTCGGTTAAAATAAAGATTTATTTAACTATTAACATATTAATTTAAAAATAATAAATTTTAGTTAAAATAGAAAAGATTTAAATAAAGATATTGTCGATGTTGTTTCTCTTTTGACTGGCCTATGCTATTTTTTTTTTGTTATGACTTTGATTATGCTACCTCAGATAAGACTCTCTCTCAGATCATGCTACCTCGGATTCAAACATCATTTGATCATGTTGTCTTTGATACAAACATCCTCTGATCATGTTGTCTCTAGTCGAGCCAACCTCTAGTTGAGTCTGCCTCTAGTCCAAACTTCTTAATTTGAACGTGGAATCTAAAGTATAAATTAACAGTTTAAAAAAATAATTAGCTAAAGTTTTTAGAATTGATTGAGAATTAAAGTACGTATGATCTATTGTAATGTATTATTGAGTTTATGAAACAATTGTTTGGGTGAATGGTGCATTGCATACATAACATTATAAATGCATTGCATTCATCAAGTCATATCATGCACGTTCCAAGTACATGGTGGGACATTTTGAGAATTGTTCGAGGCATGGAACAATTAGTAAAGTAAGAACAATCGAGACGCCGATTGAGGTCATGGTCAGAACAAGTTTACTAAGACATCTCAATTATTTTGGTGATCTAAGTCAAGATAATTAAAAAACTTTTTTTATAATCTAAGGAAAAGAAAGAAGACACGCATCTTTACAAATTTTTAAATAAAATAAAGAAATGTTTATTTACATATTTTATAAAAAGTTAAACTTACTGTTTAGTATAATCTGCCTATTAAAAATGTTTAGCGTAAAAATGTTAACCCAATATACTTGAAAAAAAATGTGAAGCAAATAAATTAAGCAATTACTTTTGACATATCAAATTATTCTAGTAAATGAAGAAAGAAAAAATCTAACAACATCCTAGTAAGAAGCACTAACAACAACCTTATATATATTTATTTGTTTGAAAAAATAAAATTTCAAAATAATTTTATTTTTAAATATTATAATTTCCTTTGATTTTAATTTTTTTTTATTATATAAAATGCCAAAAATACCATAATCATAAAATAATAGATATTTTTAAGAATTAATTATTTATATTTTAATTTTACATCAAAATTTTTTTAATTTATATTTATATTTAATTAAATTTTAAATTTATATCTAAAATTATATATTTAACGCAAAAATGAGTAGTTATAATTAAATTTATTGCCAAGATAAGAATTTTTACTACGTAGAATTTATTGAACAAACAGTTAAACATGTCGTATCCTAAAATCCAAACTGACCCTATTCCATTTAATGTACACATATAAATGGAAACCAAATCAAAGCCATAACACACTTATTGGATTCTAATGTACACATTATAAATAGAAACCAAATCTTAAATCTCTCCCAATTCCAACAATGGCGACTAATACTTATGCCATGTTTTCAATTTCAATTCTTATGGCTATGTTATGCCTATCTAAAATCAAATGTGAAAAACCACACAAATTACAATCATTATTTACATTGCCAGAAACACTAGCCTCAAAGCTTAGTCATGACCCACAAATCCTTTTAGAAGCCTCAACTGATTATGGGCACATAATTCACAAAAGCCCTTATGCAGTTTTGGAGCCATCATCTATCGATGATATTGCAAACTTGATTAAGTTCTCAAACTCACTTTCTAACCCATTTACCATATCTCCTAGAGGAAAAGCCCATTCAGTTTTTGGACAAGCCATGGCACAAAATGGGGTTGTGGTGAATATGACTCAACTTAATGGGTTTAAAAATGGGTCAGGGATTATAGTGTCTAATTGTGATGGGAAAAGCCCATTGGATTGTTATGTTGATGTGGGTGGGGAACAATTGTGGATTGATGTTTTACATGCAACAACTAAACGTGGGCTTACACCTCTCTCTTGGACTGATTACTTGTATTTAACTGTTGGTGGTACACTTTCTAATGCTGGAATTAGTGGACAAACATTTCGATTTGGACCTCAAATCTCTAATGTTCTTGAATTGGATGTTATTACAGGTATTATCACTTTATTCAATTAATTTTTCGGTTAAATATATTATTCAATTAATTTTTCGGTTAAATATATTATTTTTTTCTCTGTCGGGTTGGTTTTCGTTTGAACTATAACAAACACTGTTTTGGTTGGTTTTCATTTATACTATAACGGTGATACTACGAAATTTTTGTAGTACAAATTGTACTACAAAATTTATTGTAATGAATATTTTGTAACAAGGGTTTTCATAAAATTTAATATTTAGATTAGTAATCAATGTGATATCTAACATAAATATTATTGACTCATTGTTTTAAAACTAATTTTATTTGACGCTAGTAAAGAAAAAGTAATTTTAATTGACTTATTATAATATATCAGAATGTTTTCATTTTGTTTAGTCTGAATAAAATAAAAGTTTATTTGTCTAACAAATTAAATAATAGTTGATCCAAATAATAAATGCTGCAAATAATTTCTTTTGTTTGGTCAAAATAATTTCATTTTGTTGGTCTAAATAAAATAATGGTTGGTGTATATAACTAACTGACAAATGTTAATATTATTAGGTTTGACATTTTGTCGTGATTTTAAGTTGAACTGTCTGAATTAATTATTATGAAATTTATCATTTAATTTAAAGTAAAATAAAAAATAAAGTGATAAAACAATGGTTGGTCAAAATAATAAATACTAATAATTTCATTTTGTCATGATTTTTGTTGTTGTTACAAATAATTTTAACTCAAATGAATATGATCATTTATATAATGAAACTTTATATTAACCTACACACAATAAGTAATATGGTTATGTCATGTTTATATGTGGTTTTTTTTAGGGAAAAGTGAGTTTGTGACTTGTTCAAGAAAGAAGAATTTAAAGTTATTTTATTCTGTACGTGGAGGATTAGGCCAATTTGGGGTGATAACGAGAGCAAGATTACTTCTTGGACCTTCACCAACAAGGGCAAGTTTCATCATCCTTTATCTCTATTAACCTATTTATATTAAAACATTCAAACTATCAATAATCAATCGAGAAAGAAAAAAAAAGATATAATATTGATTATATATTCCATTATTTATAAAGTTTTGCTTTGATTGCTTGTAGGCGAAGTGGTTGCGTCTAATTTACGATGACTTTTCTATATTTTTGACAGACCAAGAACATTTAATCTCATTCAATAACAAAAATGATACCAATGCAGTAGATTATGTGGAAGGCATTCTTCTATTTAACAAGCCGCTATTAGATCTTTCCTTTTATCCTACTCCTGATCAGCCAAGGATAAAATCCTTGGTAACTAAATGTGGCATTGCCTATGTTATAGAGGTTGTCAAATATTATGACACAAATTCTCAACAACGTGTCGACGAGGTAACTTCAAACTTAATTTGTTTGCTATTTTCTATTGTCTTACTCTATATTGAACCTAGAGAAATAATTTTATGTAAAATTTGATATGTAATTGTTTTAATCAAGGTTCAAACTTAGACACTCTTAATCAATTTAAGTAAAAAAAGAATTTAGTCCCGCAATTTATGAATCTAGAATTTTAGTCCATTTGTTCACAAATTTTCAGGATTTTGTTTTTGTCTAGAACTTAATTTAGAGCTTATTTTTATGATGTAGAATTACATTTGATAGTGTGACATTATTGGTTTGAAGCAAAAGTGAACTAGATCAACAATGTAAATATCTTCTAATAAAATTCACTATTTTTGATCTAAATCAACAATGTTATGAGGAAAAAGTCTTAGATAAGTGAAGATTAAAAGTGATATTAAATTTATATTTTTGTATTCTTAATATAGATATATGAATCAATATTAATTTAACTTTAATTAACTATGTCATTGTTTGTTGACCAATAGGAAGTTGACAATTTGGTCAAAGGATTGAATTTTGTTCCTACTTTCATGTTTCAAAAAGATGTGACATATGAGGAATTTATAGACAGAGTTCATGTAGAGGAGTTATTTCTCAGGTCAAAAGGATTTTGGGAGGTTCCTCACCCTTGGTTGAATATGTTCATACCTAAATCTAAAATTTTAGATTTTAATGAAGGTGTCTTCAAGAATATTATTCTAATGCAAAATCTTACTCCTGTAGCTGTTCTATTCTACCCAATGAACCGAAACAAGTAAGTTTGTTATGTGCTTATTTAGTAATTATCATTTTACAATGATCTTATATAACTGACACATAATAATCATTTTACAATTTTCTTATATGAATGTTGAACATTGTCTTTGACATCTTGAGGATATTTTTTCATCTCTGAATAAAATACTTATGCAAGACTTAAATGTAATAAATATATGTATTGATAATTGACAGATGGAATGATAAGATGTCAGTAGTTATACCAAATGAAGATGTCTTCTACATTTTAGGTCTTTTGAATGCTGCAAGTGGGATAGATGAGGTGAAGGCATTTGAGGCCCAAATCCAACAAATATTACAATTTTGTAATGATTCTGGTATTGAGATTAAACAATACCTTACGGGAAACAAAACACCACAACAATGGATTCAACACTTTGGCACCAAATAGCAACTTTTTGAAGATAGAAAAGCTAAATTTGATCCCAAAAGAATATTGTCACCTGGGCTGGGGATATTTCAGTAGACAAAGTACTAGGTTTCAAATATGGCCCCATCTAAATTTGTGAGGGTGTGTTATTATTTGATTAATAAATTTATTATTTAATAAATGAGTATTTAATATTAATTTTGAGAAAATTGAGTATTTAGTATGAAAAATTTCTGAGTAAAAAATATAAGACTAAAAATTTGTCGCAGCCTAAAATTTTGAGTGTTTCTCGAATTGAATGGAGTCACCACCAAAATTTATTTTAAAATAGGGAAAATGTTGGAAAACCGTTAAAAAAAATGGTTTTTGGAACTAAATTTTGAGTTCATGAGTCGATTATATGTAGGGAAAGGTATTAGCATCCTACCACATCCGTTAAAATATGATTACCTATAATTAATTGTGCAAGATTAATATTAACTTAAGTATATTTAATTCTCTTTATTATTAAATGTGAATAACAATTATTACTATTTTTTAATATGATTTTTGGAATAAATGTGTGCTTAAGAAATAAACGACAAAAAAAAAAGAAATTTTATTAACCTGCTTGACAAGAATGTGATTTTGCTTCTACATATCTCCCGATGTAGTGGAGAAATCAATGCTACATAGTTTTTGGTTAAAAAATACGGATGTGTTGATTGTTTTTTTTTTTTTTTTT
>JBBPBS010001075.1:3327759-3378812 GCA_037974835.1 Cicer judaicum | reverse complement strand
ATAAAATTTTATAAATTTATTAATTTAATAAAGTAAAAATGCAAGTTGTACTTGAAAAAAAAAAAAAAAACCTAACGTGTAACGTGTTTACCTATTCCGCCAAAATTAGAAAAGAAGAAAAGAAGTTAGGTTACGGTGGTAACTTAACTCTGGTTTTTTTTTTCTTTGCTACTACTCTTGTTTGTTTTCTCCTTCTTCTTTTTAAGTGTTTTTATTAGAATCACATTTCTCCCTCGTATTCTTCTTTGTATATTTATTTTTTATAAACAAAGTTAATTTCATGTTCCCTTTAAAAGATAAATAAAGATGTATTTAAAGATTTTTTTTTAACTTGTCTGGTTGTTTTCCTGCTTGTCTTTGTGTTTTCCTATCAATTTCATGTTTGATGCTTAATTTATTTGCTCACAATCTGAGTTTTTTTTCCTGTACATCTTATGCATTCATTGTTTTAGCCTATTTGTTTTTATTTGTTCATTTGCTGGAATTCTAATTATAAAGGACATAGTTGGTTTGTTGGACTAAAGAGCTTTTATTCGCAACTTTGGGTCTTGGATCCATCATAATTTGTCTTTTAGTTTCTGCTTCAAACTTAAAAAAGTTTGTTTCTTTGCTCTATATCATGTGTAAAAATGGCTAAGGGCAAAGGGAGTTGATGTTTCATTACTTAATTCATTACATATTATTTTTTGTCATGTATCAAAATAATCGTTTTTTCAATTAATTAGAAAACTTATAAGTATATTTTCAATTACAAGAATAGTTACAAGAAATCAGAAGCAAGAAAACTCAGGCATGCAAGAAAGCTGAGGCAGGAAGTTAAGAGCTGCAGAAGCAAGAATTTGGATTAACACTTAAAATTGTAATTTTATGATGTAATTTGACGACACAACTTCAACACTTATTAATGATATTTTAATTGTATCATTTTTGTTTTTTTTGTGTTAATAATTATGAATGACAACATAAAAATTAATATATAATTTGATCGGACAAAATAAGGGTACTACAGCTGCCTCTATTTAATTATATTTTACTTGAAAAATATGAAAATATGAATAACAATGATTTTCATTTTCATGTTATCAGGTAAAAGATAAGTAAATATAAGGACCTAAGTTTTGTCCAATAACAAACGCATATATTAAAGTGCCCTTGGACTATTAAAATGGAAATGATGCAAAAAAAATAAAATTTTGAGATATGCAATCTTCGGATTGATTACCGATACGTAGATCGACATGAGTGAAAATAATCATCTTCAGATTATTTACTAATGTGTAGATCAACATAAATAAAAATGATCGTCTTCTTACGAATTATTTACCAATGTGTAGATCCATAGAAATAAAAAAAAAATGATTGTCTTTGGACTAGTTACTAATGCGTAGATCGATATAAATAAAAAAAGGTAGTTGGTTAAGTCTTGAAGGTAGATAAAGAGGGAGAATATGTATCTGATGTAAGATTTATGGGTCACATATGTAATTAATTAATAAAGTGTGTTAGGGTCATTATATAATTAGCCAATAAACTAGGGATCAAATAATATATAATAGTTATGAAAATTAATAGTGTAGATATCAGGCAGTTTCTAATTTAATGAGGGGCTGAATTAGAAATACTGCAATTTGGGATATAACTAATAATAGTTATATATAGGGGTAGTGGTCCCCAAGGCAAACACAACAAGACTATTCAGTTTCACAAACCCTAAAAGAGAAAACTCTCTGGTTCTCTCTATCCCCATCAAGAGAGCAATGTCTTCAGGGTGTTTTGCTGAGGAAGATCACCCAACCTATTGGCTCTATCATCATCATCCCAGGATTTCATCAATGGCAATTCCCACAGGTACGCTTCCGCCTTTGGTTATTCATCATGTAATTGGCATAGATTATAGAGCATAAGGTTATAGGGGTTTTTCCAACAATTGGTAACAGAGCCTACCATGTTTAATTCATGATGAAATTCGGTTATTGTCTTTGTTTTTAGGATTCAATTTGGGAATTTTGACATGATTGAAATCTTAGGGTTTGTAATTTGGAAATTTTTGATAGTGTATCTCAATCAAATATTATCAACAGGATGTGTTGCCTTAATAATTTAATTTTGTTTTAAAGAAAAGCAATTTTGCTCCTGTTGAGACTTTTGAGTCAAACTCAAGACCTCCCATTAAATTAATTGAGCTACATGGTTATGTGATTTCAATTTAATATGAATTTTTTTTGTGTTCTAAGATTGTAAAAGTAAGTATTTTAAGTTTCATCCTTGAGAACTGCTTCAGATGGCTAGTGCACCTTAATTGTAGCGCTTGCCAATTTTTTTTTCTTCTTTACTGTTTACATTCCTGAATACCTTCATCTTTTCCTATATAAGTATATATGCTAGTAGAATTTTTCTCTTTCCGACTGAGTGATTTACTTTAGAGTGATGATTACAAGATTATATCTTATGAAATCTATGATTGGTGATGTTAGCTGGATTTCTTGAGGGAAGCCAAATCTGTATTGGTGATGTTAGCTATTATTTCTTTCCATATAACGAAAATGTGTTAAATGCTAATTTTCTCGTTTTTGGAAACTTCAAATTGATATGATCGTTCTATTTCTATCTCTTAAATTAAATATTAATTGAATTCCTTGCAAACTGACATATTTGTGCTGACGTTGTGGCATGGTTTTTTTGGGAACTATCACAATTGCCTTTGTTGTGCGTTTATTTTTACTATTTAGAGATGAGTTGTTATGTTTAGCTATTTGATTTATGGGAATATAGTCATCAATAATCTGTTTCAAACACATTATTGTTAAATTTTGAATTTTGATAAAACAATAATTATCAAATACTAATGAAACACAGTTTATATTAGTCAACAATATTTTTTTTTTAAATATTATTTTATTTGGATATAAGAAATATATGTTCAAGTCAAGTTTGACACTTTGAATGAGTTAATTGAAACTTGATGTCGCCAAAGTGACCTCTCTTGTCTAAATTGTTCGTGAAGAGTGTCAAATGACTGTGTATATGATTATTCATGCGGATATTGACCGGCCCAAAGGAAGGTTAATATTTGGTAGAATCACATGTACACCTGCAATGATAAATGTGTGACAATTATTTGGTATACATGTGAGCAGTAAATCAGCCTAAAGGAAGGTTTATTGTTTGACATGTCTTATTGTCAATAGTTGATCGTTGCAACAAGAGTACCACTAGCAGTTGGTGTTGCTGTCCAAAGACTTGACACCAATGGTGCACTGGGTATCTTGAGATGGATTAAATTCCATGATTTGAACATATGTATTTATTTGTTTACTAATTTATTTTCCTATAATGTGAGTTTCTAAGTTTCGTTCTTTATTTAATTCACAATATTTATTGCTTCCATATCTGCAAATTTGAGTTATATTCCTGTCCTTAATGGGACAAATTTTAAGGAATGGAAAGAGAACATTCTGATCGTTCTTGGCTGCATGGATCTAGACCTTGCATTAAGAATTGAACGACCCCCTACTCCTAAGGACTCCAGTTCTTCTGAGGAAAAATTAGAGTATGAGAAATGGGATCGCTCAAATCGCATAAGTCTTATGATCATAAAGCGTGGCATTCCTGAGGTCTTTAGAGGTGCTGTCTCGGATGAGATAGTTACAGCTTAAAATTTCCTTGTTGAGATGGAAAAACGCTTTGAAAAAAGTGATAAGGCTGAAACAAGTTCTTTGCTTCAGAATTTAATTTTCATGAAGTATCAAGGCAAGGGAAATATAAGAGAGCACATTATGATGATGTCCAACATTGCTTCTAAGCTTAAAGGACTAAAGCTTGAGTTGTCAGATGACTTACTCATTCATTTAGTATTGTTGTCTCTTCCTTCACAATTCAGTCAGTTTAAGGTGACTTATAACTGTCAAAAGGAGAAATGGACTCTTAATGAGCTCATTTCATTATGTGTGCAAGAAGAGGATAGGCTGAAGCAAGATAGGACTGAAAGCGCTCACTTTACTAGCATCTCTAAAGACAAGGGCAAAAGGAAAAGAATTGAGGAGCCCAAGAACAAAGCTGCTGCTAAGGGTCCAGAACAAAAGAAGCAGACTAAGGATAACAACTGCTTCTTCTGCAAGAGTCCTAGACACGTGAAGAAGGATTGTGCCAAATATCACGCTTGGCGTGTTAAGAAAGGTATGATTCTGTCTTTGGTCTGTTCTGAGGTTAATTTAGCTTCAGTACCTGGAAACACTTGGTGATTAGACTCTGGTGCAACTACTAACATCAGTGTTTCAATGCAGGGTTGCCTGAACTTCCGAAAGCCTAGTGATGCTGAAAGATACATCTATGTAGGAGATGGGAAGAAGGTAGAAGTTGAAGCCATAGGAAAATTTAGATTATTTTTAAGTTCCGGTCATTATTTGGATTTAGAAGACACTTTTGTTGTACCATCATTTAGACGGAATTTGGTCTCTATTTCTTATTTGGACAAATCAGGATATTATTGTTCATTCGGGAATAAAGAACTTACTTTGTCTTTAAATTCGAATGTTGTTGGAACCGGTTTACTTTCTGGTTATGATAATCTTTATTTGTTGGAAACTGTGGCTAACTATAATGAAACCTTGAGTGTGGAATCACGTGGTACTAAGCGAAAAATTGACAATTTCAATTCAGGAGTGCTTTGGCACAAGCGTCTAGGTCACATCTCTAGAAATAGAGTTGAACAACTTGTGTCAGATGGAATTTTAGATTCCATTGACTTCACAGACTTTAACGTTTGTGTAGCATGCATTAAAGGAAAACAGACTAAAGATAAGAAATTAGGCGCATATAGATCTACAGACGTCTTAGAATTGATACATACAGACATCTGTGGGCCATTTCCAATCCTTCTTGGAATGGTCAACAATATTTTATATCATTCATAGACGATTATTCTAGATATGTCTACCTTTACCTAATTCACGAAAAGTCCCAATCAATAGACGTGTTCAAATCCTTTAAGGCAGAAGTTGAGAATCAACTTAATAAGAGAATTAAAAAGGTCAAATCTGATCGTGGTGGTGAATACTACGGCAGATATGACGATTCAGGTGAACAATGTTCGGGACCATTTACCAAATACCTAGAGGAATGTGGAATCGTCCCACAATACACTATACCGGGGTCACCCAGCATGAATGATGTAGCTGAAAGACAAAACAAGACTCTTAAGGATATGGTAAGGAGTATGATTTGTCATTCCACCTTGCCAGAGTCACTCTGGGGAGAGGCATTAAAAACAGCAGCATACATTCTTAATAGAGTACCAACTAAGGCAGCGGCTAAAACACCTTATGAGCTTTGGATTGGGCGTAAGCCTAATCTGAAGCACCTTCATGTTTGGGGATGTCCAACTGAGGCAAGGCCTTATAGGCCGAATAAAAAGAAATTTGAACCCCGAACAATTAGCAGCTATTTTATAGGGTACTCAGAAAAATCAAGGGGCTATAAATTTTATGATCCAAAATTGAGAACAATTTTTGAGACGGGAGCGATAACGTTCTTTGAGGATATTGAGTTTGGGGGGAAGATTAAGGTTAAAGATTTTGTCTTTGAGGAAGAATCAGTAACAATTCCAGAACTGATTCTTCCACCAGTTGACTTTCCCATTATTGAACAAACTCAAGATGATCTGGTTGTCCAGGAAGAAAAAAATCCAGATCAAATTCAAGATCCTCAAGAACAAGTGCCTCAAGAGCCAGCTCCATTGCGGAGATCCACTAGAGAAAGGAAAAATGCTATTTCGGATGATTATGTAGTATTTATCAATGAAGTAGAGGAAAATGTTGGCATGACGGAAGACGACCCGATCAACTTTCATCAAGCCATGCAATATTCCCATTCAGATAAGTGGATCGAAGCAATGAATTAGGAGTATAAGTTTATGCAAGACAATTCAGTTTGGGAACTTATCCCATTACCTGAAGGAGTGAAACCCATTGGTTGCAAATGGATTTTAAAACCAAGCGGGATTCCAATGGTAATGTGGAGAGATATAAGGCACGTCTTGTAGCTAAAGGCTATACTCAAAAGGAAGGGATTGATTATAAAGAGACTTTCTCTCCGGTTTCATCGAAGGACTATTTAAGAATAATCATGGCTCTTGTTGCTCACTTTGATTTGGAGCTTCATCAAATGGATGTAAAGACAACGTTTCTCAATGGCGACATTAATGAGACGATCTATATGGTGCAGCCAGAAAACTTTGTGTTGGGAGACCCAAAGAATATGGTGTGCAAACTAAGAAAATCCATTTATGGGCTAAAACAAGCTTCTCGTCAATGGTACCATAAATTTCATCAAGTAATTCTCTCATTTGGTTTTGAGATGAATATAGTTGATGATTGTGTGTATCATAAGTTCAGTGGGAGCAGACATATTTTCCCGGTCTTGTATGTTGATGACATACTGCTTGCCACTAACGATATAGGCATGTTGCACGAAACTAAGAAATTTCTATCAAAGCATTTTGAGATGAAAGATCTTGGTGACGCCTCTTTTGTATTAGGAATTCAGATACACCGAGACAGATCTCGAGGTATTCTTAGATTGTCACAAAAGAGCTATATCGATAAGGTTCTCAAAAGGTTTGGGTTACAGGATTGCAAACCAGAGGACACCCCAGTTGCTAAGGGAGACAAGTTTAGTCTCAAACAGTGCCCTATGGGAAGTTTGGAAATTCAAGAAATACAAAAGATCACTTATGCTTCAGCTGTAGGGACTCTTATGTATGCCCAAGTATGTACACGTCCAGACATAGCGTTCATAGTAGGGATTTTAGGCAGATATTTAAGCAATCCAGGTCTTGACCATTGGAAAGCAGCCAAGAGGGTCATGAGATATTTGAAGAGAACAAGAAACTACATGCTCACATATAAGAGGTTAGACCAGTTAGAGATTATTGGGTACTCTGACTCGGATTTTGCGGGATGCCAAGACAACTTAAGATAAACTTCAGGCTATGTCTTTATGTTAGCTGGTGGAGCAGTTTCTTGGCGTAGTGCCAAGCAAGGTCTTACTACTTCATCAACCATGGCAGTAGAATTCGTAGCAATTCTTGAGGCATCTGACCAGGGCATTTGGCTGAGAAATTTTGTCACGGGGCTGCAAATAATTGAAGGGATTGAAAGACCACTCAAGTTGTATTGTGACAATAGATCAGCAGTCCTGTATTCTAACAATAATAGGAGCTCAACCAAGTCAAAACACATTGACATTAAGTTCCTAGTTGTTAAAGAGAAGGTACAAAGTGGACAAATATCCATAGAACACTTAAGGACAAACTCCATGATTGCGGATCCGCTCACTAAAGGTCTTTCATAAGCATACTGCTCACATAGGTGAGCTACAGTTTGAGGGATCTTGATTTTAGTGGGAGTTTCGTCCATTATGTAATTTATGTTCTATGTTTAATTGTAAAATACAAATACATTGTATTTGGATTTTCTGATCAGAAATAAAGTTTAAAATATTCAGTTTTGGTTACTTTGTACATTTAAGTTATAGTATGATCTCATTTGGTAAAGTAGGACCAGTTGAAAATTGACATGCATTGACCAACTTCATGTAATTTTCATGCTACACTTTTCATAATGGGTCTATGTCATTTAGTTGTATCAGTACGGGTGATCATTGATGGGTTTAGTTATGCTTATTATGACGAAAGCCTCTTTGGTTCCATGTGCTGATACGATTAATGGACGGGACAATTTGGATTAGGCTCAAGGTAGTTATAATTACATTTTTGACGTCTTAAAGTCTAACACACTCCTATGGATACATGTGTGACTAGTGGGAGATTGTAAGATTTATGGGTCACATATGTAATTAATTAATAAAGTGTGTTAGGGTCATTATATAATTAGCCAATAAAACTAGGGGTCAAATAATATATAATAATTTATGGCTAAAGAGCATAATAGTTATGAAAATTAATAGTGTAGATATCAGGCGGTTTCTAATTTAATGAGGGGCTGAATTAGAAATACTGCAATTTGGGATATAACTAATAATAGTTATATATAGGGGTAGTGGTCCCCAAGGCAAACACAACAAGACTATTCAGTTTCACAAACCCTAAAAGAGAAAACTCTCTGGTTCTCTGGTTCTCTCTATCCCCATCAAGAGAGCAAGGTCTTCAGGGTGTTTTGTTGAGGAAGATCACCCAACCTATTGGCTCTATCATCATCATCCCAGGATTTCGTCAATGGCAATTCTCACAGGTACGCTTCCCCCTTTGGTTATTCATCATGTAATTGGCATGAATTATAGAGCATAAGGTTATAGGGGTTTTTCCAACATCTGATACTTGCAATGCGAGCGCTAATGGTTGTCGAAAATAAAGTATAATTATAAGGTATGAATGATTCATGCGTGTCTTATGCATTATGCAAGGTTGTTGAGTATAGGTAAAGTGTGAATGAAGATGCATGGATCATGAGAGTATGAGTAAATTATGCATGATTTATGCGTCATGAATTAATGATCAATTCCCGTTCATTTCTTTGATTTTCTGATCCTTATTATCGATGATGATTTAGGATCTTCCCATGTTTGTGAAAGAAACTCTCACATTGTATAGTTTTCATTTTATTAGTATTTAATAAATGAGTATTCAATATGAAATATTTAATAAATGAGTATTTAATTTGTACTCGTATTAGTATTTAATAAATGAGTATTTAATATGAATTTTTTTTGAGTGAAAAATTTAAAATATTTTTCTTGACTAGAAATTAATAAGGACCATCCCAATACATTTGAAAACATAAATAGAATTTTAATATGATACATAAAATGGATTTTCTAAATTTTGACATCTCATCACTAAATTAATATAATTGATTCAATTGATGTCATGTAATATTTCTTTTTCAATTGATTCTTTTAAATTGATAAAATGTATAGATCAAGAATCGTATGAATTCAAAATCACTAAAATAGAAAATTATGGATAGACGAACAGACTAATATTTAGTTAGTTGTATAAAACGAAAAAATATCTAAAAGACATAATTGAATATATTATAGATCACAAGTAATTTATCAATTTGAATCAAATAAAAATTCCAATAAAATGTAAACAATGTTGACTAAGATGATGGATAAAACAACATTGTTATTAAATGACATACAATACACACAAAATTCTAAGTGTTAACCAAAAAACAAACAATACAAAACCACTCTATGTTCAATAGATAAATAAAAGGAAGAGACGTAAGGAGACACATATATTTTTCTTTCTTTTTGATTTAAATAAGTAATTTACACATATATTTTATTTTGGTTCTGTGTGTTTCATTATTTCACCGTTTTAGTGTGATGATATTTTGATTTGTCGTATTAAAATGGTGTTTGTTTTATACAAATTAGCAAAATAGCTCTCATTTAATATTAATTGAATCAATGATTTTAACATTGTCAACATTACTAGAGATATGAGTAATTCAAACATCTTATTTTTTTTCAAATTTATAGACTTTATTTTTATTTGCAAACATTTTGCCGTTGTATGCCATTAACATAAATGTCATAAATTTATTTGTCAATTTCTTATTTTTGTATTTTTACTTTTTTCGAGGTACTATTTGAATGAATGTATTTTTTTTGGTAAATAAAATTGGAAATTAAAAATAACTCTTGAAAAAATCATATTTGTCTTTCGGAATGTGACTTATATAAATTTTAAAAAAATGATCCAAGAGGTGAACTATTACTCTTTTTAGTTGTAAAATATCTTATTTGTTGTGTTTCTCTTGTGTCTCTAATGAGATCACATATCTTCTTATTTATAATGATGCTGCAATAATTACATTCAATGCATAGGAAATTGTATTGACTAGGACTACTAACAATTAGTCTAGGGTGTTGCACAATCAAGGAAGAATTAAAACATACACTGAATTTTAACACTCCCGCTCAAGCTAAAGCTTACTATGCTTTAAGCTTGTTACATCAAAACATTAATGAAATGCGGAATGAAGAGTTGGCACCATTGTTGGACTAGTTTGAAAAGAGAAGGCACCATTAATAATTCATGTGCGAAAGAGTCACCACTGAATTGATTATCGGTGAGAATAAAACACGCCACTAATATGATTCATACGTGGGAATAGAGTTACCACTGGATTGATCGTCAGTGGGAATAAAAGGCGCCACTAATATGATTCATATGTGGGAATAGAGTCACAACCGGGTTGATCGTCGGTGGAAATAAAATGAGTGTCTGAGCAAATGATACCTTTTCCTTGAAACTAAGTTCTCACAACAATAGATACAGTGCAAAATGAAGAGTTGAAAAATGAGGTTGCTGAAAAATCACCACATCATGAAAAGACCTGCCGAAGGGGGGCCGGAGACAGGTGCATGCGTTCTCACATACGGATTTGGTGGAAGTGTGTGGGACCCATACATAGAGAAGAGGGACGCACGTGATAGCGTGTACAATGTTGGTTGGCGACGGGAGAAGCACCGTCGTGCTTGCCGGAGGATTGTGCGGCGTTGTTTGTTGGTTTTGGATGCGCACTAGAAAAGAGGTAGCTGGTGTTGGCACAGAGTGAAGGCGGTGCTTTTGAGGCCAGCTGTAGCGTTGTGGCTGGTTGCTAGAAAGGCAGCCGGAGTAGATGGTGGCAGCTGACTGTATGAAGCCAAAAAATTGAAAAACTGAAAAAGATGGTGCTACCGGCGGCATTTGCCGCCGACAGCGGTAGTGAAGCACAAAGACGGGTCACAAAATCAGAACCTGCTCTGATACCATGTAAAATATGTGATTTGTTGTGTTTCTCTTGTGTCTCTAATGAGATCACACACCTTCTTATTTATAATGATGCTGCAATAATTACATTCAATGCATAGAAAATTGTATTGACTAGGACTACTAACAATTAGCCTAGGATGTTGCCCAATCAAAAAATAATTAAAACATACACTAGTAAATAATAAATTTTATAATAATAAAAAATAGAGAATATATTTATTATTTTACATAAATTTATGAGCTTCACCTTTGAACAGGATCATGTTCGATAACCCTTATCTTTTGATTGTTGTTTGCAACAAATAATTGTTTATTTATAAAACGTCTATGCTATTGTTCAATTAGTTTCATTAAAGTTATGGGTAGGAATAGTAATAAAGGTCAAATATATTTTAAATTTTAATCCCAACAAAATTATTATGAATGTATTGTAATCATTGTTAAGTTAATATATATTTTAAAATAAATTTGTATAAATATATTTACACTAATATAAAAAGTTCTGTTATAAGAAATGATCTAAAAATTCATCATACTCAATTACTTTCAATTTGTATCAGATAAGTTAATTATCCACCAAAATATAAAAACATTACATTAAAAATAGATTCTAAAATTGTGTCTTGGCTGAACAGTTTGACACATCAATAGAATCAAATTGAATAGAATGCAAAATTTAAATTTATTATATGTTCAGCAATAATGTGAATTGTTGGATTTAAATTCAATTTTCCACATACCAGAAAAAAAATGTCTCAATAAATCGTACAACGCTCTTATACCACTTGTTGGAATTACATTGCTAATTAATTAAGACTTGTTTCATATTCGGATTAAGATATTAAACATGCAATCATACTTCAGTGCAAAAATCAAATATATAAGATATTCACTCATATTTAAGTTCATATAAATTAATTATATGATTAATTAATTATCAAAGTAGATATCTAATAAATCTTATTATATAATTTGATTACTAATTAACTAAGGTTGCTAATTAATAAATGCATAATATAATTAAATAGAGATATGTGCCCACAAAATAATATTGAAATATAGTAAATAAATAAAATATTCCTATCACTCTTAACCATCAATTAAGTTTTAAAATCTTGGGAACATTTTTTCAATGTTTCCATCTTCATTCATCCATTTGAAACAATTCATATTGTCTCACCATAACATTTACTTTAGATTCGCACAAAGCATGACTCATGTCTTTTTTCTTTTCTTTCTTGTCATGTTTTTCAAATTCTTTTAAGGAGATAACATTCATTTAAAATAATCTCGATTTCTACGTAACTTCTTGTTTTTCATATTCTTCCTATCTATGACAACACATTTGTCATCCGTAGAAGCAACATAACCATCTTCTATTATATCCTATATAGTTCTCAATTTGTGATATGAAAAAATATTGAATCTTATCTTTTTGGTACTCAAAGTTATCTCCTTCAAATTTAGGAGGTTTGTTGATATATTCACCAAGACTTTCATTGTCGAATTTAGATATAATTTACTAATTAGATATTTTCTTTTATACGATAAAGTATTCAATTAAGAGATTGAACTCTAATTCTACTTAAAGTATTGAGCGTTATAAAAAATACGTAGAAAAAATATAAGAAATTTGAGTTTAAATTGTACTATGATCGTTAAATTAAAACCAATTGTGTGGTTCTTTATGTAAACACAATACAAGTTTAAAAGAGTTTTTAAAATATTATTTGAAATAAATTTTTTGAAGTTAAAAACATAATTAAGGGGGAAAAAAAGTATAAATAATTATTTTAGTTCACCTCACAATTGATAGCCAAGTTCTGAATGATTTTCCACCAAATCAAATTAAATTATGGTTTCCATTGGAGTTTATGATAAACAACAATATGATTCATTTTCTGGAGATATTTTTAAATTCATTTTTCTAACTTAACTTTACTATTCGTTGTACGGAAAAAAACGAAAGAATATGCAAGTTTAATATATAAATATTTTATTATTGTATATAAATAATTTTTATAGAGGGTTTGACCGAGATTTGAATTGATTGAATATTGACAAAAGTTGATCCGATGAGAAAAAGTAGAAGGCCGGCCAATTTCTATACGAAACCAAAAATAGAGGTTACTCTTGCAAGGAAAACAGAGAGTTTGGTTATTTAAGTTATTTCAATAATATATATACAAGTAATGATGAAATTATACTGAAGTAATATTATATCTTTAATCAGCGTTAATTTTAATATATTATTAAATCAGTGTGTAATTTATATATATATATATATATATATATATATATATATATATATATATATTTTTAACTATGATTTGAACTCGAATTCTCATTAATAATTAGTCTTTAATTGAAGTTTAGTAACCACTTGATACCAGTAACTTAGGATTTTTAAAGGGGTTTTATTATTATCTCATAATTCATAAACACTCTATTTTGTTTATAATAATAATGAACAATTAAGCTATTTTCTAAAGTGATAAATATTTATCACATGCATATTTTTCATTTAATTTTTAATCATTTTTGATCAATAGTTAATTTTATGAATTTTTTTTTAATAGTTTGTGATTTTAAAAGTTGAATACAATAACATATTTATGTTTTTATTTTCTTGATTAAGTTGATATTTTTATTAATTTTGCTTTATTTCATTTCTTTTAGTGTAGTGCTAAATTTTGTTGATAAATTAACATGATCTATTTGAAGTATTTTAACAATATCTAAAATTGTAGATGTTCAAGTGAAGTGAAACAACTTGTAAGTGAAAGCAAATATTCATAGCTACAACATTCGTAAAGACACCAAAATGAAATTCATACTCAAAAGAAGTGAAAAATGTAGTAAATGTCAAACTCATGTGATTAGTTCTACCTAGTAACACATGCACATGAGGGCTCTTGTTGTGCCATTGGGCGCATGACACACTACTGAACATATAAAAACATATTTGTATCATATGTTAGGTATCTTTTTGGTTGTTTTGAAGAGTGGAAACTTATGCCATAGCTGAAAAAACTCTGAGTTCTTTTCTAATATTGAATAATTCTTGTAATTCTTCTTTAATCTCTATTTTTTTTGTTTTTTATTTATGAACAATACCTACATCTAATTCCTTCCGCCTCCATAACTGGCTTGACACTAAACCAAGCATTCGACTAGGAAAACAGTAAAAAACATGAAAACACATCTATTATCATATACTAAAATAGACTCCTAAATACTATTGTGACACATCCAATATTGTATCATTTCATTCAAATATTGTCACCTCAACAAAAATTTCATGGTGCATCTAAAAGGTACTCTTTCATTCTCCCTCTTCTATCCTACTAATTATTCGACTTCTAATTTGCTGTAAGACACATTTTACTATTAATTATTATTTAACTATTCATATTCTTACAAATTAAAGAACAATCAATATTAATTAAGAGACACTCATTGCTCATCCATCATTATTGGAAACAATTTTAATATAGTTTTAAGTCCAATTAATATATTGGTCCTAAATGCTTCTAAAAAATCATATAAATGATAACAACTTGTGAAAGTTATTATGTATCATATATTGTTTATTTGCAAATTGGAAGACAGTGACACATACACTTTAGTCTCTATGCAACTTTTATATTATAATATACGATAGATTGATTATCGGCAATTTTGTTATTGCTTGGATCTAATTTGTGGTTCTTTGTATGTTCATTTTACGTATTTTAAAATAAGCAAAACACGTGAAAAATCTTTTTATTTTAAATTTATATCTTTGTGTTTTAATTCTATTTATAATTATAATATATTTTGATATATTTATGACCAATTGTTATGTGTGTAGACATTTTGTGCAAATACATTAATATTTTTGACAATTTTTGTTCTTATATTTCATTATGGAGTATGTTGTGTGTCATCTAATATATTTTTCAGTTATAGGCCAAAATATTTGTTTAAGCCAATATATCTCAAATTTCAGTGATATAATAGATAAGTTATGAAATATTATATGACACAACTATACTATTTTTCTCACATCACTCTTTAGGCACATGAAGTCAAATAGTGTAGCACATATCTCTCTGAGTGTAACACATAACTCTATAAGTTTTATGGAATGAAGAATAATAAATATTTAATGTGTATATATCCCACACTTTATGTTTCTACAATTGTGTAATTTCCTCCAACTGAATATTGCATAGTATCATCATGGTGAAAACAAAAGGTTATATTTCAATAAAATGAAAAATAAAAAAATAAAAAATAGCTCATTTTTAATGAGATCTCTAACATATTTTATAGTTATCTTTTAAAGTATTTATACTCCATTTTTTATGTACAATTTTATTAAATCAACATCATAAGCTAGGTTGCTCTCATCTCACTATTAATTTTACCAAGTTTTTTTTTTGACATATCTATGCTATTCTACTTCTTCAAACAATATGTCTTAGTGGGTGGTCAAAGTTTGTACAATTAGTGCTTTTGTAAAAATAAAATTGAAACTTTAATATTTACTTTGCCATTATATTTTATTTAATAAATCTTATTATTGCATTGTAATATTATGCATCGTTCAATTATGAATTTATAACTATTTAAATAGTAAATATTTTTTTTAACCATTTTTGCACTTCTTATGCAATAAGCTTTCACATTGCAAGTCAGCCATTGCCATGAGAAAACCTTTTGAATACATATGAATTTTCACAATCTGACTTTATCAACTCAAAATAAAATCTCTTTGCAGTCGAATTATTTTCAAAGAAGTAGATAGAGTTAGAAAATTCTTTTTTTACACAAATAGTGTTTGAGTAAATGGTATTTTGTAACATTTCTTTTTACCTATTTACTCATTTTTCTGAAAACTTCTTTGTTGTTAGTTAGAGTATTATTTTTACAGACATATTTGATCTCATCTACGAATAAAAGTATAATGGCTCCCTAAAAGACAGAGAAGATTATCCATATTAAGCTTCATAGTAGTGTTACTATTGTGTCTTTGGGAGATTTAGAATTATGTATTATTTAATATATCAAAGAATAATATTTAAATTTAGAAATTATTATTATTTTTTTAAATAAATGTTTTATGTTGTCAACATTTTAAAAAAAAACTACCTATTTAAAATTTTTACATCAGTTTTACTTCTACTCAATCGTACATATACGAGTTGTTTGTGAAAATTTTCAAGTTAGGTTGTACAGAAGTCTCATACCCAAAACATTGAAATTTAGATTTGTCATTTTATTAATAGGGGTATAATGAAATGAATACCAAATGACAAAATAATATACATATTTTTCTAACAATATTTTGATAATAAATTTAGATTTGTTCTTCTACTTTTTTCTAATAATATTTTTTTTATTAATAGAGTAACTATAGTAAAATTAAAATGTTAGTTGCAACAATTTTTACTACCATTAAAACAACACTAATTTTGTCCTTGTTATTTTTAATTCTACTTTTTACTTTGTATTCACCATTTTTGTGTCCTCATCTAAATGTGTCGACTTAAATTATTTTTTTGCCCAATCATTTAAAATTATAATTACACGACAATACGAATAAAAAAGAATATATCTTATATGATTTACGGTAGATAGTTATATATATTATATTTATTAAAAAAACTTTTGAGATTTTTAACACTAAATATAATTTATGGGATTTGTATGAACAATTATCTTCACTATGGATTATTTGAAAGAAAATAAAATTATTAAAATTATTTTTAGTTTTATGCATTCGATTCCTACTTACTCGTTTGAGAAAGTGATTTATTTTTTGGTTGAACATTTGATTTATATAATACTTTTTTTTCTTCTATTTTCTCATAATTTTTATGAATGAAATATGATATAGACATTCAATTGTAAATTAATTGATCAAATTTTAAATATTTTTTAACAATTTTAAATTTTAACTTTTCATTAAAATATAACTAAAATTCTAACATTATAAAAATTTAATATATAAATTAATTAGAAAATAATTTATCTATTTTCAAAAGTATGACTATAGACTCATATATATTACTCACTATACAAACAAAATTAGTAAGTCATATGATTTTTAAATATTAATATATCAATGTAATTGGCGCGATGTGCGAAACATATTATAATTATAACCAAATTCCCTCGGTGCTTTCAAATTGTCATCGATTTGGGACATTTGACAAGAACAAAGGATAACGGTAGAGTGATTTCTTATACTATTTCATTCCTTGGGTTGCTACCGTTATGTCTTCTTCTACGTAGAAAGACCATATTTTCTTGTTCCCTCCCAACTTTAACTTTTCTTGTAATAAGGAATCATAATTGAAATTTGTTTTAAATATTTAAATTGATAAAGCACAATGTTGTGTCTCAGCTCATGTTTGTGTATTTGCAAAATAATATTTACGACATTTTATATATGGAATTTAATTTGTAATAGTGTGAAACTAAAAATATTATATAATTTATTTATTATTGTATATATATCATATTAAAAATAATTTTTTTTTAATTTATTACTTGTCCAATCAAGGTTAAACCTTTGAACCTTGAACGGTTGAACACATCCGTTTAATGTTCGGTTCAATTTTGATTACTTTGGTTATGAGTAACTAAATCTTCTTTGTTAGCAATGAGTATAACTTGATAAAGCCCTAGAATATTTGATTTAATTTGTGATTATATAAATGAGTTTATTGAATTATTTTTTTTCATTTATGTGTTTAATGCTTTTTATTTTTCGATCACCTTTAAATAGTTTTGCGATTCTAAAATGAAGTTGATTTTACGAATGCTTGAAATGAGAAATTTATGACTTTGCACTCTAAGAATAGATGCAGACACATGAATCCAATTGAGATATTTATATAGACAATAGATCATTACGAGAATTCTTGTACATTTGAGTTTAATTCTAATTTTAAATCTACTAACAAATTAAGAGTTATTTTGGAATTAAATATTTTCATTAAGGAATTAGAGTTAGAATATGAATAAGAATTTAGTAATAGTTCAATAAAGAAATTCAATAATCATAATTTAATTAGGACCCATGGTTGGATTTCAAAATGAAATTCATCCCTAAAATTTTTATCATTATAAAAGTTCAATACTATTACTCGTGTTAACTTGAAAATTATTCAATCAATTCATAAAATTTTCCTTCAATTTTAGTAATTAAATATAATTCGATAGTATAACACGATCATTTTATTCGACATTCAACTTTACCATTTTATTATTACTTGGAAGGACTCAGTACACTTGATGAAATTGCTATCATAGAATCTTTGGTGAATATTGTAATTGAGATACATTTTACTACGTTTTATTTATTTATTTTTAGTTTTATTTTGATTACTTTTTATTGTTCAATAAAAATTTATTATTGATGGAATCACAAGTTATGAATCATAACTTATGATTGATCATCTTTTTTCATGTTTTTAATCAATTATTTATTAGTGATCGTACTACAGTTAATTGATGGACCTATAGGATTATTAAGACTACAAATTATTGTATGACCAACTTTAATTTTAGTCTCTAAATCATCCAAACTTTTTATGCATTATGTTTTTCATGAATTTAAACTATTTGCATGACTAAACAAGAAATTAATTTAAGAAAAATAATATTAAATACAGATCACCATATCAAATGGGTTAATAAATTAAGTAAAGAGATTGGTCATTAAAGTTCCAAGTAACATTGTGGCCCTAGGCTTCTCCCCGTTAATTTTTGGACATTTCATTTTTTTTTCTTTATTACTTGCTACTTTTTTTTTTATTGTAACTATTCAATCATTGTTGTTCGTCTAAATAATAAATAATTTTAATTAGTTTGATATTTGTTAATCAATTATTGTAGATACAATAATCTTGTGTACTACTTTACCGTTAATGTACATTTACTTTTAATGTGTTTTTATTGCAACAATATTCTTATATCCAATTGACTAAACTCTAGTTTTCTCAATATTCTAACTTAGTACAATCAAACTTTTGAAACAATAGCCACTGTCATACTAGGTTACAAAATCAAAATTTTTGGTGAAATAAAATGTTATAACTCTTTTCAAAGGAGGATGAGAAATTAAAGCTCTGATTTCATGTGCAATTTTTCAAACTTCGGGGTGTTTAGGTTCACACCCTCGTACCATAATAGATCTGCCCTTGACGTGGACAACATAACTACATTTTCAACGCACGTCGATTCTACAACAAAACCCATTCGAATGAAATAGTGTTAAAATGATGGTACATTGAATAAGGTGGCTAACATTACAAATAGAACGACACTGTCGATGATTAGAATTGAGGTTGGTCCTCTATTTATAAAGTAAAAAAAATCACATTTTTGCACTACAAAATAAAGTTTTTTGCAATTAAAAATACGTTTTTTTCGAGTTAATAAATGGTTTTTTCGCACTACAAATCGTGTCCATATGCAGAGCGAGTTAAATGTCAAACATTACACAACAATTTTCCATTGCGAAGTCAAATCTTTGCACTACAAAAACAAGAACCTGGGCAGTTATTACTGCACATTTAAATTATATTTCAAACATTGAGACTAATAGACAAATTATATTTCAAACGATCGATTGATGAAACATTCATTTTGATTATATTGCTTAGCATGAGAGAGTTTTACGAAAACTGAGGTGTTACATAGTCTGACATTTTCCAATAACTAATAGAGTTTTGAAAGTTCGTTGAAAAGTCTACTTCGCTATTTTTTTTTATAAAAGTCTATACCACTCAAGTGATGAATGATATAGGCTTTTGTAAATACACTAACAAATTAATATTTAAATGAATTTAATTACTATCTTGATATATAACATTGCCTTTTCAAGATCTAATATTATAGGCAAAACAACAACAACAACAATCATCATCATCATCATCAATTTATGTATATTTGATCAAATACACTGATATGATAGGCCTAACTTTTTTCTCTTGCCTCGAGCGTTATCTTTTTTAGTTAAATAGAACTTTATAAGCTTGTTCGTATACTCAATTGATTTGCCTTATTTTCATCCCTAGTGATAATTGTGATGTCTATTTGATCACCCAAAATTTCCTTCATCCATTTAACCATACTTCTCCTTTTTAACATCACTAATATATCACATTATTCTTTTTTTTTTCTCAACGTGTTATTAAGGGTCTATGGGCATCAAAAATGATTTTTCTTGTTAGAATCCTTGGTGTAATTGTAGACATGAATATCTAGAAATTAAATAACATTTTATGTTGACATTATAACAATAACCTTATCAATTAACATTTGCTAAAAATTTCCTTAAGATTAAGATCTCCTTGAAATGTGCTCGTGTAGATTATTAAAATTAAATTGAGGTTAAAATTAAAATTCTTTTAGAATTAAAATATTAAGGTGTTGTCTAACGATGCATTCGAGTTGATTCCCACTTGTAATTGGTACCTTAAAAATGTACTATGTGTATATTATTACGATTAGATTAAGATAATATTATGATTAAATTTAAAACAACATATTTGACAGATTTATTTCTTTTGTTTAACTTTAATTGCGGCAAAATTCAAATGAATGACGTGTTGTCTTTTGTTTTATGTTAATGACACATGAAAGACTATATTAATTGAAATATACAGTTATATAAATAATAAAAATAACTTAAATAAATATTTTATATATTAATTTTTAAATTAAGTTATTTATACCATTTTATAAATATGACTTTTTTTCCTCTCAAATGCTCTTCTAACTTTATTCATGTCAAAACTACAAATAAGTGATAAAAATAATATTTTTGGTTAGTGTGCTCCAATTAAGTGAAAACATAAATAAGTAGATATAAAGTGACATGTTTGGTTCATGTTGCAACAAAAACTTTATTGTTTTACATTTGTAAAAAAATATTTTTACAAAGTTCTATTTTTGTATATTATTATTATTATTATTAAGATTTAAATGAGATATAACTAGGATTAGTATAACTTAAAGATTAAGATAATGTGATTTTAGAATTTTTAAATTTAAAAAGTCATTAATTAAAATATTTGTTTACAAATAGTAAAATAATATTTAAATATATTATTGATTACATATTGATATATTTACTTTAAGTTACAATATTAATGTCATTTCATAAATATATGATTTTTTTTTTGTCTTACACTTTCTTTCTAATTTTGATTTTGCCAAAATTTCAGATAAAGGACAAAAGTGACATCTTTCGACAATGGCGGTTGGTGTAGATATAAATGAGTTGAAATAATTCCTTTAATATGATATGATAATAATGATTTTATTGATTGAAATTTTTATAAAAATGTCTTGAAAATATAATTTTTTTTTTCAGAATACTAAGATAAGATTCAAAATTTGTATCCAAAACGAAAATAAAAATTCAAAATCTATTTTAGTGTAAATACTTAGCATATATGTTTGTTTGCTTTTATTTTTAAATTTAATTACAGTTTTAATTTTTTTTATTAATTTATGAAATTAATATTTTTATTAAAATATAATAATTTTAATTTTGATTTATTTAACAATAAAATAATAACGTAATATAATTTAAATAATATGATATATGACACAATAATTTAGAATGATTAATACTAAAAAAATTGTAATAAAATCTTCTAAAATTATAATTTTTTAATTTTGACAAAAAATTGCAATTAACCTTATTCTTAATTGCTTCTTTAAAATGTAACTCAAGTAATCCATAATTCATAATTCATACTTTGACTACCGGTAAAAAATTGCAAGAGATTCAACAAACTTTGCAAACCATTAATTATTTCCACTTTGTTTTTAAGTTATGCACACTAGTGAGCTCATTGGTAAAGGTAAAAAAGATTTATCAAATTAATAACAATTTTTAATTTGCTTCATCAAAACATGTAAAAGACATGTTTTGTCTTATATTTGATTGTTGATGGGTGGACCACTATGGGGGCCATTTTTGAGACATTAATTCAATCAATGTATACTAGTATGATAATTTTGTCTATTTTGGAGTATTAGGAAAAAAATGTCTGTACAAATGATGGAGGTGGGACAAACAATATTCCATTTATCGTTGTTCCTGATTGACATTAGTGGGTAGAAAAAAAGTGTTCCACATTAAAATTCACAAACACTTTAGGGCTAGTGTGACTCAATGGTTAGTAGGGAATTGAACACTATTTTGTGTTAAAAGCTAGTAACTACTAACTAGTGATTAGCACCCACAACAATAGGATTTGTCATGACTATATAGGTAGGCCCATGTTACTTGGTTTATTAGTATGGGCTTTTTGGCCATTTGTATCTGCACAAAACTTTTAACACCACAATTTTTTTTAAAGTAAATATCGGAATTCATCCTATAATTATAGACTTTATCACTATAGTGCTACACATTATTAATATTTTAAATGATTATTGATATTGCAAAATTGTAATCTAATTAAACTTTTTATCGATATTTGTAAGAACTAGAATAATATTAAGTTATTAATTTGAAAAATAAATTTAAAATTAAATAAATAATATTAGGAATGCATTTTAAAAAGTGCAAATTAAAAAGTAGACTTAATTATTATTTTGCAATTTTAATAATTATTTTAAAATATTGATAAGATATATGACTATGAATTTATTATTCTATAATTTTGAAGCATTTTATATTTATAAAAAATATTTAAACTCATCAAATGTTTTAATATTATACTCTAAATTAATATTTCCAACAATGTGATAATAGAAAAAATAGATAGAGTGTAAAATAGATATTATTCTAACTTTATTTAGAAAATAGAAAAAAAAAATTGATGTACATCTAAATATCTATTTGATCTTAAGTGAAAAATAAATATAATAATATAATATATTAATAATGTAATTCGAAGATATATAATGAAGAAATAAAATTTTAAATAAATATATAAAAATTTGAATGTATAAATATAAAGCCAAGAAAATAATGTAATAAAATGCTCAACAGTCTAATCAATGTCACTTGTGGTATTTTTCTTGGACATGATGCTTCTTATTTTGCATCATAATCTATATACTATTGCTAGCTATTGAGATATATTTGAAGGCCCAAGTCAATTTGTTGGTAAATGGAAGATAATGACCCATTTCATTTCAAGAATGAATGAATGTATGCTACTACTTCATTTGTCGTAGAAAAGTGCCAGATGTTAGGAGCCCAGTTAGACAACAAGACAAAAACATTTATAGCCAGAACAACAAAACTAGTACTAATTATATTTTTTAAACAAAGAACCAAGAAAAGATCCGCTGGTTTCACAATTAACCTAAATTAACACACCACAAATAAATGTTATTAATTAAAAAGAAAAAAAGAACAAACAAGGGACCAAACCAAAATTCATGAAAAAGAAAATTTACAAAAACTAGAGAACTAAATACATGTCTATTTCGACTAAAGTGCACTAAAACAAAACTAGGCAGCAAAGTAAAGTTACCTATGCATGACCAATTTTAAAAGTGGAATTGTGGGATAACGCATTTTAAGATAGGTAGGACAACTGTTATTTTGTGAACAAATTAAATGAATAATAAATAATATTATATAAATCTATATTTAATATAAAATTAATAAATGACTTAAATTATGAAACATTCATAACTAGTAATAAAAATTAATAAGTCTTACTCTTAATCAACAAATACATTGAAATATCAACATAAGTCAAGAAAATTAGTTTGATGCATATTGAAGTCTTTACGGTAGAGTAATAAAATAATAAAATATTAAAACTCAAATGTATGTTATAGCATAGGAATCAAAGATAAACATGATCTTTATTAGCAAATTTGTCTCCCTCTTCTCTCTAAGTGAAAGTTGAAACAGTAAAACAAAGAAAGAAAAAATAACAGCAGGGTCTTGTTGGAAAACATTGGCATTAACAACGTTGCGATAACGTGATCTCACTCGGATCTCGTTTGGATCTTGTTTCATGTTGTCGCGGTCAAGAACTGCACGAGGACAACGAGATCTCTCCTAAAAACACTCAGATTACACTACGCCAAAAATCAGTAATAACATCATTCAAGAAATTGGTGAAATATTAAAATAATAGTACCATCCAAGTAAGTGTGTACATACTTTATATTACTTTTAGTCACTATTTGTTGTATATAATTGTGTATATATCCTACTTTATTTTTTTCACCTACATTGTAGAACATTAGCAAGAAAAATATTGTCAATAAGGCTAAACAGAAGTTTATGCATCGAATGGGAACGACAAATTTCGCAAGAATTCGGGCAAAAGAGGTTCAATATTTGTTCTTATTTATGTGTCTTTGTTATATATAAATAACAAGTTGTCCTAATAAGTTTTAATTACTCTATTTTCAATTCTTTATCAAACTAGCGTGCAAAGAAGGAAAATGGGCAGAAAGTCACCCAAGATGAAATGTTTGTCATAACTCGTCAACGAAAAAAAGGAAAAATTGATAAAGAAATAGAGAATATCATTGTATGTTTTTCTTTTTATTATATACTTTTAATGTCTAAATTTTCAACTTTTAACATTTATTTTATTCCTATCAGGCTAAACTTCAAGATTCAATTCAAAACTCTAGTGAGTCTCCTGACCAAGCCTTTCAATCATTTTTTGGTAAAGAAAAGTCTGTTAGAGTTCGTTGTTATGGAAGAACAGCTACACCAATAATATTAAAAAATAAATAAATAAAGAGATTGCTAATATTAAAAAATATTATGAAGGTAAAATTAGTAGCATGAAGGAAATGATGGAAAAATATGAGTCATTTATAAAGAAAATAATTGCAGCATATGAGGAACTTTTAAAATGTGTGTTGAAGCAACAAAATCCTAGTTTTAGTGAAACTGCTATTGGTAACATGATGGGATATGCTTTAGTCATCGCAAACAGTGCATCACTCCATTCTTCTACATCAACCCATGTTCTTGAAAAGGTATAAGTATATTAATTTGACGTACTTAACTTTATAATTAGATAAGTTGATTTATTGCTATGATTAGGTATTATGTAGACTTATAACTTAATACTTGTGATATGTTGCTAGTCCTTGCATGCTATAAGTAGTTTAACATACGAAAACGGAATAAACTTAGATATCAAACATTTTGAATCTTATTTCCTTTGTGTTAAAACACTAGGTCTGTTGTTGCGATGAAAAATTGTGATTCATTTTTTTAATATTCATAACTATAATTGTATATTTTATATTAATATAATAACTTTTCAGGTTGGACTTAAAAATCATCACCAGGATACATAAAGCTAATAGAATGTATCTAAGACTTGGTCTAATCATGTAGTTTTTTTATGCCTAGTAACCATTGTGTTAAAATATTTTGATAAGACAATTGTTTTTCTTGGTAACATATACTTTAATTAAGACTTGATTATGTTCAACTCTTTTGTGTTTTGTTTAATAACGATTTAACGTTTAATTATGGGCTACAAGCAATAATGATTAATTATAAATATTTGCATAAATGATGAGAGTGTGTGATCGTTGCCTAAAGGTATATAGGCAACACATAAAAAAATGCAGAACAAAGAAATATTCAATATTTGAATGTATGTGGTCAAAAAGTATAGACAACACATAGTAAGTGTGGTTTAAAATATTTTTATCACTCTGACCTAAACAAATAGACAACATTTAAATGTATGTGGTAAAAAAGTATAGACAACACATAGAATGTGTAGTTTAAAATATTTTCATCACAATGGCCTAAACAAATAAGAAACATCTAAAAAAGTGTGGGCTAAATGTGTTACCACCGTGACATATACTTTTGATAACGTTATAAATGTATTGTTTGAAACAGAAATAATGTACACAATCATGGACTGAAACATTCAAAAAAACCGTGACCACATTGAGTGTCTTCTGTAACGGTTTTTTACATTCCGTTGACAAAAGTAAAGTATTGTTGCCTTAATGAATAGGCCACAACCACTTACACCATATTTTGTAAACTGTTGCATAACCTTTAAGCTATGGTTAATTTAAATTACGCTACACTATTTTATTGTTGTGGCAATTCAAAAAATGTTGTTGTGGAAATATTGTGAAAATAACTCAACTATAAAGCTGTCAAAGAATCCAATTCTTCTTAGGAGAAGCAAACACATAGGCGTAATTCCTTTGATATTTGGCTAAGGAAGAAGTGATTGAATTAGTTCATTGCAACTCACAAGACCAATTGGCTGATATTATGAGTTAAGAGAGGAATTTGTTAGAGTGTTATGCTATTATTGCTTGTATTGGGCTGTACAACTGTGTAATAAGTGCTAATCCCAATTAGTTAGTTGAAAAGAAGTTAGCATTGTTTGTTCAGTTAGTTAGTGGACTAGTTTGCAGTTTGCAAGTTGTTAACATTTCAATTGTAATCAGGTTGTATATAACACTTGGAATCAATTAATGACATGAAGAATATTTCAGTATAATCTTTGATACCTTTCAGTTTTTATATCTCCATCATGGTGTGGTTTCATTTCAAAATAAATAAATAAATCAAGTATTGGATGTCATATATTATTGACTTATTTTCAAATTTACTTATGATATTATTAAATAAATGTCATTCTAATTCTATAAATACTAAATATCAATTATTGTGAGACTTATAAATTGATATAATTTCAAAGACAAAATTGAATATCTATTCAATCTCTCCAAAATTCTATTTCGAAAGAGTCAGTAACAATGGGCAGGGATCCCCCACAGAGTATGGTTCATAGAATTTGGATATTTTTTGGGTACAATGTTACTGAACATCTGAATAAGTGAGCAAGCATCCGTATTAAAAATGATAACAATTTTAGGTGAGTTTTAAAATAGATAGTGTTTATATGTAATCTATCGTAAATTAATATAGTGATATAGTTGCTATCGAATTAATATTAAAATAACTATTTCAATTGTGAAAGTAAAAACGACTATCAACTATTATTTAAAAAAAAACGACGTGATCATTAAAATATTAAACATTTTTCAAATAATGGATTGTTGACCATGTTAGAATTTGATGGCAATTGTTAACAAAAATTAAGTTGAAATACGTTTTTAATCTCTATAAATATAACATTTCGTTTTAGTGTTTTTAAAAATATTTATTCAAACAATAATCCCTCAAATATTTTAATTAACAATTTTAGTTCCTGCTTTTTATGTAACTCATGTGCATCATCAAATTTTTAAATAATTTTTTAAAGACATTTAAATTATTTTAAGAATCTTTCATACAAATATTTGAATCTCTCCTATTTATTGTTTTTTAATTAAATATAGATTCTTAATTAATAAAAATTTTAAAAATTATATTTAATTCATCCACTATAAAAAAAAAACCATCTAAATTTTTATGGGCGATGTTCTTACAATATTTCAAACATAATTCTAAAAAATCATTGGAAAATTTAAAGATAATCAAACTAAATATCAAAATTGTTGGAAAAAAAAATACTTGTGAGATAAATTTTTTTTTAAATAATTAAAAACGAAATATAATATATTTATAAAAATGAAAACTTTATTTAACTCTAAAAATTAAATATTGAAATCAAACAAAACTAAAATACCTAGGAGACAAATCTATGCTATCTTGAGTAAACAAAAAGAAAAATCTAAGCTAGTGTGGCATCGTACTACCTAAAATTCCATGCACGTACGACTGAGTGTATACAAGCTAATAAAGGATGAGAAGGATACGATGGTGTTTAGAACACTGGAATTGTAAAACCGGTTGTTTTTGTATCACGTGTTTTGATTGCTATAATTTGTTGTTATGTTGTCTAGTATATTATATATATAGCATAGATTATCCCCATAAAGATCTCCAGTATCTTATTAACAGTTTAGATCAACATTTAGACAATTATCAAAATCAACATTTGCAATTTCATTAAGTGTAATGGCGGCAACACACCTCATCAAACTGTAACAATGTAGCAATTAAATAAATTATTTTTCTATTTCAACTTGTATTTGTATTTGTATCATGGATATAGAGATATACTTATTTTTATCTTTAATTATAAGTACTATTTGGATAAAAAAAATTATCGCTAAATATAAACACTCTTTTAATTTATTAGGTGTATTTATTATTTTTTCTATATATACTCCTTATAATACTACTATTTTTCTTGGAATATAAAAAATCAAATTTAATACATTTAAATAAAAGAGTTATTTTAAGAAAATTAACACATAAAATAAACATATTAAGTATACTAACAACTTTTCTTAATAAGAGTTAAAAAAATAATGAGTGTTTATAAAAATATAAGGAGGTAATTTTAGAGTGATCGAGAATTGATAATGAGATAGTTATGGAATTTAAAAAGTAAAAAAAAAATAAAAAAATAAAAGATAATTATGAGATATTGAAGACAAAATAAAAATATAAATTATAAGTAATAAAATATAATATTTTATGCTAATAAAAGTTATTATGCTTGCAACGATCATAATACTCAATAATAGCAGCAATATAACGCAGTAGCCGTTGTTAGAAATCACGAGATCAAAGAATTAAAAGATCCGTCTTATATTGAAAATTAACTTGCAAATTCGATAAAAAAAAAAAAAAAAATCCTTAAAATACAATAGCTCTATTTATAAAACACGTTTCAGACTTAACTAACAAACTAACGAAATCTAACCAACTAACAGACCAAATTTAACCTTCTAAGTTCTAACCTAAACTTAATAGTCCACCACAAATTCAGAAGAAAAAAATTCTTAGCAAGATTTTGAATAATAATGTAATCCAAAATATTCCATTTTATTAACTAACCAAGACAAACACACTAGAAGTAACATTGACACAACATCACCATCAACCATAGTTTTCCAAACATAATGTGTTGATGGGAAAAATTTAACCTTGCATATTGATATCGATTCAAGAATGGTAAAGGCTTGAATTAAGAGAAGAGGAGAAGACCATAATAGAAGCCTATCCAACTTCTATCTAGGGGTGTTCAAAAAAATCAAAAACTAAACAAAATTGCATAACTGAACTGAACCGAACTGTTTCTGAACTGAACTGGTTTATAAAAATTGAGAACTGAATTGTTTTCGAACTGATTTTTTAAAACTAGAATCGAACCAAACCGATTTTCAATTCGAAAAAACTGAATCGAATCGGTTATTATTTTAAAAAACTTGAACCAATTTTATTTTAGAAATAATTAGGGATAATTACCAATAAAAGAAAATTAGTTAAACCGGTTCGGTTCAAAAAAACCAGTGCACTAATTTATAAAACGGTTTGATTCGGTTTTTTAAACTGAAAACCGATTTGATTTGATTTTTTTAAATTAAAAACTAGGTCGGTTAAAATTAAAACTGTTCTAGTTCAAAACTAAACTTTGCCCACCCCTACTTCTATCTATCTGCAAGAGCACAAATTCTTGCACAAATGTAGTACACATACAAAATATTTATTTAGGTGTTGTTTTGGATGTGCCTTCCACCAGAGATAAAAAAATTTGTGACCATACACTAGAGTGAAATACATAATCAAATAGGTTTTCCGTGTTGAATATTGTAGCTTCTCAAGACCAAACACTAAATTTCAGTATGATGGAAATATTGTACTTCTAACATAAAATTAGTATGCTCAACAACCGACTTTGGTGTTAACACAATAGTTGTTTAAATCAATTTCTCAAGCTCAAAACACGAAAGATGATTTAGATCTGGTGATAAGAAAACAAAATTAACTTGAAAAGAGAAAAACATCAATTGTATGTTAAGTTTATTTTCTTTTTCAATTTTCAACCTCTTGTTGTTTCTCTCAATAAACTGACTCTTACAAGTGTTGTCTTATCGTAAGTTGTCGTTCTCTTGGGAGATTTTTTCTAATTTTTCTTGTAGCTCTTTTTTCTTCTCTTCAAACTTTAAAAATGATGCTCTGAGTTCTTCTATTTCCTCATTTGTAACAAGAGTAGGTTCAGGCAATTCTTGATCATTCAAGGGTGTACTATGGAAAGGCAACTTGATTTCATGGACTCTTTTCTTTACCCATTATTGATAGGGTTCTTTTTGTGTTACAACTTCTACATTCGAGTACTCTTCCTTTTCTAATGACCATCTTCCAAGCTCGACATATCATTCGTAACATTGGTGGGTCTACTATATTTGTATTGTTCAAAACAAAAGCTTTCAATGATTTATCATCTGGTTTATCCAATATAAGATAGCCAAGTTGTCTTAGAGCTACCGTTGGATAGTAATTAATACATTATTTTGTTCCCATGAGCGGACATTTGGAAAATCTCCGCATTAGCATATTACTTCTTCCACCCCTTATTATCTATAGTACCATGAAACAATATCCCTAGTAAGACTAGTTATACTCAAAGCCCATTTACGATTACTCTTAACACCAACATGATACCCTTTGTTGAACATATGAGACACAAACCAAATATACAACACTAGAGCACAACACAAAACTGTTCCCCTTTCCTTCTTGTATCGCATATGCAAAGAATAATAAACATCAATAAGAATTGCGGGAACAAGATTTTGTTTATTTTTGTTAAAAGCCAAGAAGACAGTGATGACAACATAATCTACAAAATTATGAAGGTTTGGGAATAAAATGATGCCATAAATAATGAGAGCCAAAACATCTATAAAAGTACCCCATTATTTTTTAACGATTAAACCTTGGCACTTTTGCTCTAGATATTTTATTGAAAAACCATGAATAGCTCATTTTTCCTGTTTTTATCTTGTCAACTCTTTTATGTTAATTTTCAATACTTCAGCAATTGTACTCAAATTTGGTGGTTTCCCCGTATACCGATAAGGATTTCCTTTCTCCAAGGAATAACCTAATATTCGTTTGAATTCTTCTAATGTCGAGGCCAACTGAAAGTCTTGAAAGGTAAAACATCTTAAGGGAGGGTCATAATATTGAGCCAATGTCGTGAGGGCCCCTGTTTGCACATTCACTGCCAAGAAGTTTAGAATCTTCTCATATTTATTAAAGAAACTCTCACGTTGTATAGTTTTCATTTCATTATCGTCGCTTAAACTCTTCAAATCAGGTTGCTTGAATTTTAAAAGTAAAGTATTTCTTTTTTCTGATCTCATTATCCACTTAGATAACACATGACTAAGGTCTGTACGAATCCACAAAAATCCTAAAAATTTATGCAAAATGACTTTATGTTTTATTTAGAAAGAGAAAAAAAAGTCATGAGATATGAATGAAACTGTTATATATAAAGTCTTGAATGTATGAAGTATTTTTTGGTTTGTATGGATATTCTTATGATGAAAGGGTTTATTGGCTCTTAAGGAAGGCTCTAAGGTTCTAAGGGAGGCTCTAAGGTTCCTAGAACTCATAATCCTATTTTGGAATATTGTCAACAAAAACAGGTAAACTATCTGGAGTGACAATACCCTCAACAAGATAAAACTCTAGTTGAGATATTCATACTAACCAAATAGGATGTACATTTCGAAATTACACTGAAGGTTTGTTCAATCCCTAGTATAAGGTTCTACTCATAAGTTTGTGTTATAGTAAAAGTGTAGGGTGTGCAATAAGCATAATTCAATAGCTCCATAATTCTAATAAAACATATATACATATACAAAAATAAAAATAAAAATAATAAATAATAATAAATAATAAACAAAAACATAGTCTACTAGCTTACAAGAATATTAAAATGACAACTAATTAATATTTATTAAGAAATAATAAATACATAAGTTAAAGAAAATGAAAAATAAATAAATATAGAAAAAAGTTAAAAATTATGCACAATTAATTATATTAGGCTTAACTCTCTTAGGGTTCCAGCAAATTCGCTAGCTATCGCGGCCTAAAATTTCAGTTTTATTCGAATTCAATGGAGTCGCCACCAATATTTATTTTTAAATAGAAAAAATAATGAGAAACCCTTAAAAAATGATCTTTAAAACCAAATTTTGAGTTCGAGAGAGTCGATTATGCGGAGGAAAGATATTAGCACCTACGACATCTATTAAAATACGGTTACCTATAATTAATTGTGCAATATTTTTTAACTTATATAAATTTAACTTTTCTTTTTAAAATGCAAGAAATTTTTTTATGCAAAATAGTTTAATCATATAAGTATATTTAAAACATAGAGAAAATAATTTATTATTATTATGCTTGATAAAATTGCGATCTTGCTCCTACGTATCTTCCAGTGCGATAGAGAAATCAAAGTTACGTAGTTCTTGGTTAATGCGGATGTATAGATTATTTTTAAATAAAATTTGTTTTATTATAACGGAAAAAATATTTTGACAAAAAAGAAAATGAGTTGTTTAGGACAATCAAGTTGTACAACTCGTGTCTCAAAAATTCAAAGATTAAAAAAGATGTCACATTTAAATTAATCAAATTTTAAAAGTTGATTTTGGGTTAATTTAAAATCGAGTGTTAGAACTATCAAATTGTCACAACTTGCATCCTAAAAGATTAAAAAGATGTCACATCTAATTAATCAAATTAAACTAAATTTCGTATAATTATTAATTTATTTGTGAAAATGAATTTTAGAACTATCAAGTTGTTAGAACTCAAAAATTAACAAATGGCACATCTAATTAACCCTTCATAAAGATAGAGAACGGGAAGAAAAACCAATCCATCACACACATATCTATTACTAAACAATTTTATATTAAATAACAGTATTATTGTTAAATGGTGTGAATACAACTAATAATTAGTTAATGTGAAACATGTACTACACATGAAGATAGAGAATCGTGCATTAGACTACCAAGGTAAACAAATCACGTTTTTTTCTATTCAAAAGGGCACAAGCAAGAAACATATTTCTTACTCTACAACACACGTCAAACACTAATCTCAAACAAAACACTATCCACACAATCAAAAGGTGATCTCAACCAAAACTTCATTCACATGTAACAAAACAAAATTTCATCTTTCAATAATATACAGTTTTAAACCGTATAGCAAACATAAAGAGAATGAGAAAATACGCTTTCTTGTGAAAATTGAGGTGGTGCGTGGTGGTGTGAGGATGTATTAGGTTCTCTTGTCTTTTTTTTTTTTTTTTTTTGTACATATTGTTACGATGGACTTGAGTATCTTTAAGGTTATGGGTTGATGAGAAGAAGTAGAATAGTAGATCTTTCTTCTTCTTCTTCTTCTTTGTTTGTGTTTTTTTTTTAGTAATACTCTATTTTTATTGTTTATATTAGAAATAGAAAAGATAGAAATAAAAATCTTCTAACTTTATCTTATGATTTCTTTTCCGATAAATAAATCTGCTCCCTGATTGAATTTTTTTTGCTTTAATATATATAGGCTAAAACAACGAATGATTGTGTTCTTTCTATAAACTTAAATTTTGGATTTTTATATTGGTTTTGCAACAAGGTCAAACAAACTCATACAATTAAGAAAATGAGGATATGGATGGATGTGGGAAAGTGCACGAGGAAGCAGGAAAGTAGGAGCGCAAGCACAAGGAAGCAGGAAAACAAAGCAGTACAAACAACCTTTTTTAACATTTCTTTAATTTTTTTTTTTGTTTTTCTTTTTGTATTTTTAGTGTTAAATGTAATGTATTGTAATGAAACTAATATGAACTCGAAATCAGACCATATTTAACAAAATGACAATTTTTAGACAAATATATTTTTTATTTTTTTTAAAATTATCTTTATTGGGTAGGACAAAATTGAGGTACTACAATCTCATATATCTAAATCGTATGAATCCTTCGTTCTTGAGAGTTGGGTCTTGGAACATAGACTTTTATGCCGTAATATGTCGTGAGCATTCATTGTCTAGGTACCATGACTGGTGTTTCGAATTTGTTGCTAAGGATATCTACAAGATAAATATTTTATTCTTAGGTACTCAAATTTGGGTGAATTTTGATCTGTTAGTTTTGAAAGGTATTTTTTCTTTCCATGTTTTATGCATAAGATAAGTTATTCTATTGTGACATTTCATATGGCAGTATATGCAAACAATATCAAGATGAGTAAATCAAGGATTTTCTTTTGATTCTCCAAAGTCTATGTCATGTTTATTGTTTCTGCAAACACCATAGATCATAGCAACATGTTTACTTATGTATATGTTGTTTGCAAGAAATTATTGAAGGGCTATTTCATACTTTAGAGAATTGGAGACTTCATCCCCTGAAGTTTTTGAAACATTTTCTTTCATTTGTCTTCATAAGATAATTCATTAGAGTCATCCCAAGTAGCCGTAAGACCTTTCTTATTTGTATTGAAGTCTTTCCTTTAGGATTTTCCTTTCTTAAGTTTAGGACATTCTGATTTAAAATGACATGGTTCCTTACATTCATAGCAGATGAGTTTATTCTTGTCTAGATTTTCACTTCATTCTCTTCTATTTTGAGACCGTTTGAAAATCTCTTTTAGGAAAATATTTTTTTTCTGTTATTCCACATGCACTGGATTTTTCTTGAGATAAAGGAAAACTATTCATAATCTGAGTCTTCACTTTGATTTTCCCATTTGCATTCCTCTCAGTCATCAGTCACTTGTTGGGTCTCATAATTTGTCTTCTTTCCTTGAGATTTGAGGGCCAAAGACTTTGACTTCTTTTTGAGCTCATCTTGAACAAGTTCAATCTAAGGGTGAGCTCATCTTGAACAAGTTCAATCTAAGGGATCGGAGTGAACTCATCAGTCTCTGAATAATTGTTACTTTAGTTTCCACTTATAGGGAAGACTTTTGAGTATCTTCTTGACGGGGTCGACAATAGTGTAGCTATTCTAGATAACCTTTAGTACAAAAACCAGAGATTGAAATCTAGAGAACATTTTTGTAACGTCTTCATCTTCTTCCATCTGAAAGAGTTCATAATCTCTAACAAGTATATTTGATTTGACTTCCTCTACCTACTTATTTCCTTTGTAGTTAACAACCAAAGCATGAAATATACTCGTAGTTGTTTTTTCTTTGCTGCATTTTTCAAACTCCATGAAGGTGATAACATTCATCATGAAGGTTATGGCTTTATGATGCATTTTTTTTGTATCAATGTCGAAACTCTTTCTACATTTTTCAACACTAGCAACATCTTTTGAAACTCATAGTAATCTTTGACTATGTCTTAGAGTTCAGAATCGTGAAAGATGTAGAAGCTTCTGAGTGTTTCTTTCTAGTACTCAAATATTTCTCCATCAAACAAGAGATATCTATTAACATTTCCACTTGTAACTTCTTAACCACAGTTAGTCATAATAACATATCTTTACTTAAACATGGTTAAGTGCTCATATTTGAGACCTAGATCTCATGTCAAATGTTGAATGGGAAACATAAGAAAAAGAGGGGTTTGGATTGTGTTTCTTTTTAAAAAAAATAATGTAACTAAGCTATAGTGAAGAAAGCGGAACAAAACATAGTTGTGTTCGAAAAAAGCAACTAAAAAGAACATAAAATAGAACATCATTTTTCACAAAATCACATCTCAAATACATCAAATTTCTTTTCCACAAAATCATAAATAATGTCCTAAATGCAAACTAAAAGTTTGGAAGGAGCTTTTACCTCCATTGTAGTTTTAACAACCGATTACGGCGCTGCGATTAATTTCGGTAAAATTTAAGTTCGTGTGGTCATTTCGAAAATTAGCTCACTAGCACCGCAGCATGACATTGAACAACTTTACCTTCTGTCACTTCGCGAAATAAAGCTTAGAAGTCAAAGAAAAGTGAGAGTTTGTGTTTTATAGTTTTGAAACCACCAACAATGATTTTTGGCAAACAAGGAAGAAAGAAAGGAGGATAACACTAGGCTGAGAGGAAAATGGCTCTGATTTTTTCTTTCCTATCCTTGCCATTATACATACACACACACACACACACATATATATATATATATATATATATATATATTATAATTAAATCAATCCCACAAATATCTAAATACTCTTACGCACATCACTTCACTCCTATTTCAATCTAATTTAATAAAAATATCTACTCTCGTCGCAACTCAATTGAGAGGTAAAACTTTCTGCAACAAGAGATATTTTTAACAAAACTGCTCAGTATTAAATTCTTCGTAACGTAAATAAATTATTCTTCGACAATTAATTTTAATCAGGTCTCAAAATATATATTAAAATATATATAAATATTAAACATATTATTGATTCTAATAAAATATATGTTTGATATTTAATTCACAAAATTAAATAAAATTAGCTAAATGCCTCAACAATTCAACACAAAACACACTAAAATTTGCATAATTTAGAATTTAAAATCTAAGGGTCTTACATTACTACCCCCCTAAAATTAGTTTCCTCCTCGAAACTACGCATCGATAAACAACTCATGGAGTTGTTACCTCATCTTGCTTTCCAATTCCCAAGTCGTATCTCCAGTAGTTGGGTTCCAAATTACCTTATTCCAAGGAAACATTAACCTTCCTTAATCTTTCAGACAGTATTGGAGGCAATGCAATCCGATAAGCAACAGGTCCAATTCGTGTAGAAATCTGATATGGTCCAATGAATTTCGGAGTCAATTTATTCGATTTCATAGATTTGCCAACTCGAGTAGTAGGTGTGACTCTAAAAAATATATGATCTCCTTGCTCGAATTCCAAAGGTGTGCGTCGCTTGTCCGCATAACTCCTCTGACGATCGTGTGAGACCTTCATTTTCTATTTTATCTTCTTGACCTTATCTGTAGTCTGTTTCATCATCTCAGGTCCTATAATCATACTTTTACCGTCCTTATACCAACCCAAAGGCGTTTGACACTTGCGTCCATACAGAGCCTCATATGGTGCCATTCCAATACTTGCATGGAAACTATTGTTGTAGGTAAACTCAACCAACGGAAGTACATCATCCCATCTTCCTCTATCATCTAATACACATGCTCTCAATAGATCTTCCAAGGATTGAATTGTCCTCTTAGGTTGTCTGTCCGTTTGTGGATGGTAAGCTGACCTCAATCTTAGTTTAGTTCCCAACGCTTCATGCAATGCTCCCCAAAAGTGCGATGTGAACTTTGGGTCACGGTCTGATACGATACTCGACGGTACTTCGTGTAATCTCACAATCTTAGCAATGTAGATCTCGGTTAGCTTATCTACCTTATAGATGGTCTCTACTAGTAAAAATTGTGCCGATTTAGCTAATCGATCCACTATCACCCAAATAGAATCGTTTTTTCTCCTTGTTTTTGGCTATCTAGTTATAAAATCTATGAAAATGTTGTCCCACTTCCATTCAGGTATATCTAAAGGTTGCAACATTCCAGCAGGTTATTGATGTTCCACCTTCGCTTTCTGACAAGTTAAACAAGTTGATACATACTCCGCTACATGTCTCTTCATTCCTGGCCACCAATAATTCTGCCTCAAATTCTGATACATCTTTGTTGCTCTAGGGTGAATACTCAATTTACTCTTATGAGCCTCTTCCAAAATTGTTTTCCTCATCTCCGCAATTTCTGATACACAAATCCTACCATTACATCTCAAAATATTATCTGGTCCAATCTTAAACTTCAATTGTCTTCCCTTGCACTATTAGGTCCCACTTCTCCTGAATTAAGGTGTCATCTTGAGAATTCACAATGTCTTCAAGTAATCCACTTGAAATCTTAATCATTCAGAATTTCAAAATTTCTGGTGCAAACTCTACGTTCAAGTGTAGGTCTCTAAAAGCTTCCCACAACTCTTGTTGTCTAGCCATCATTGTTGAAGATACTGACACACTTCTTCTACTCAACGCATCAGCCACTACATTGGCCTTGCCAGGGTGGTACTGTAGTGTGAAATCAAAATCCTTGAGAGTCTTAATCCATCGTCTCTGGCGCATGTTCAATTCCTTCTGATCAAACAAATATTTCAAACTTTTATGAACACTGAACATTGTGAACGTGCATCTGTATAAATAGTGTCTCCAGATCTTCAAGGCATAAACTACAACAGCAAGCTCCAAGTCATGAGTAGGATAATTTATTTCATGAATCTTCAATTGCCTTGAGGCGTAAGCTACAACTTTCTTATGTTGCATCAAAACACATCCCAAACCTTGGTGAGACGCATCATAATAAACTTCATATGGTTCTTCTGATTGCGGTAATACTAATACTGGTGAGGTTGTCAACTTTTTCTTTAGTAACTAAAAATTACCTCACACTTCTCCGTCCATGCGAACGGTTGATCTTTTTTAGTAAGTTGTGTCAATGGAGCTACAATCTTAGCAAAACCTTCAATGAACCTCTTGTAGTACCCTACCAGTCCTACAAAACTTCATATGTCAGTGAAAGTCTGAGGTTGTTTCCAAGCAAGAACCGCCTCAATCTTAGCCGAATCTACAGCGATTCCTTCCTTGGTTATCACATGTTCTAAGAAATTCACTTCTCCTAGCCAAAACTCACACTTCGATAGATTGGCATACAATTGCTTCTCACGTAAAATTTCAAGAACTTGGCGCAAATGTTCTCCATGTTCTTCCTCAGTCCTTCAATAAATTAATATATCATCAATGAACACCACAACAAATTTATCTAGGAATTGCTGGTGCATTGGTAACTCCAAACGACATAACAAGATATTCATAATAACCATAACGGGTTATGAAAGCAGTTTTGTGAATATCTCCTTCCCTTACTTGAATATTATGGTAACCCGACTTCAAGTCAATCTTCGAAAATATTGCGGCTCCTCTCAACTGATCCATCAAATCATCAATACATGGCAAAAGATAACGATTCTTAATAGTTGCCTTATTACGCTGTCTATAATCCACACATAAGCGCGAGCTTCTGTCCTTCTTCTTAACTAGCAACACCGGAGCTCCCCATGGTTATACACTTGACCTAATAAATTTCTTCTCCAACAAATCTTCAATTTGGCCTTTGAGCTCATTTAATTCCAATGGCGACATTCGATACCGCGCAATTGAAATAGGTCTGGTCCCTGAGTGCAAATCAATGAAAAATTCCACTTCCCTTACCGGTGGCAATCCAAGAATTTCTGCTGGAAATATGTCCCGGTACTCATTGACACACATCCCATCCTCTATGTTCACATTTATCTTTGCATCCACATTAGCCAAAGACAAGAACTCATGAGTTCCTTCTCTTAGTGACACTCCGAGTTTGTTAGCAGCTAGATACTTAAAAACTCCTGGTTCGGGGAAACGAACCAGTTTACGAGCACAATCCAAGATCACATAATCATACGATATCCAATCCATACCGAGAATGACCTCGAGTGATTGTAGAGGTAAACAAATCAAATTAACCAATAAATCCCTATTATGGATAGTTATTTGACAATGTAAACATGCAGAATTTACTGTCAAAATCTTAGCAGGTGTGGAAACAACCAAATCAAAAGGCAAACCAGACACAGATAACTTCAAACGATTCACACAATCCATAACAATGACGGAATGGGATGCCCCGAATCAAAAAGTGCAGTTAGAGTGTTACCTACAATCTCACAGTTACGTTGAATCAGATTGCCAGATGGATTTCCAGCTTCAGCACTCACGCAATAAACGCGTCCTCTAGCAGTAGGACGAGTAGCCCTAGTTACATTCACAATTGGTTCCACCTTCGGAGCCGTGCAATCCCTTGCCATGTGCCTTGGCTTTTGACAATTTTAGCTGGTGAGAATATTAGAGGTACAAGCACTAGCATAATGTCCCTCTCCCCCACAATGGAAACATCGAACCACTTGTCCCAATTGTCTTCTGAAATTCTGGTTCCCCGGGCGATTCTTCCCCCCGTTGTTATTTTGTGGTCGATTATAAGGTTTAGCAACTTTTTTCCCTTGTTGTTCTGATGATTCATCCGACTAGGCCCTCATGAATTAAAATTCCTTCCTCGGCTAGCCCTCTTATTCTTCATATCCTCAACTTCTCTACATTTTTCCACAAGAACTTGGAAACGTTGAATTTCCAAGGGTAAGACAGAGTCTTGAATCTCATACTTTAGTCTGTCTTGGAAACGATGACACATGAATGATTCATCAATCTCTTCACTGAAAAACCTAAAATGTCTTGACAACGATTCAAACTTAGCGGCATATTCACCCACGGTCATGTTCCCCTAATGAAGTATTTGTCTAAAAACTTCCTTTTGAATGATTCCCAGTTCACCTCCTCGTGAGCTGATCCCATCAACAAGCTTGTAATCCACCACCAATACTCAGCATCCCCTAATAACATATAAGTGGCATAGTTGACCTTCACTCCTACCTGACAGTTAATCATTTTGAAGATCTTTTCCACTTCTTGGATCTACTAATTTGCTTTCTCTGAATTTTCATCACCCTTAAACTTGGGAGGATTGTAACGACGAAAATCTTCCAATCCTCTTAACTCAGCTGCACGGATTTCTCTTCCCCTCTTTTCTATATCCCGCAAAGTCTTGGCAGTTGTCTGTGCAGCAACAGAAGCAACCATGTTATTCATAGCTTTTGCCATTTGATCATTCCTATTAACGTTGGCTCTTGGAGCGTCATTCCTTCTTGGCGGCATGGTTTTCCTATAAGACCATCATCAAGGAGAGTCTTAACACCACTTCAAATAATTCCAAAACTAAATTCCGACTACATCAACACATAATAATTAACTATACCTAACCCGACAACTCAGACACTTAACCCAACAACTCAAACAACTTAACCTGATGCATGATCAGATAACTACTTCCTACCTACAGGTTGACCTATAACCTATAACCAAAGCTCTGATACCACAATGTAACACCCCGATTTTTACCAGCGCGAGTGTATTATTTTTTTTTCAAAACAAATTCATAAGAACAAAGAAATAAAGAAAGAAATAATTTTGGTTAAATATTTAAGTGGAGTTTTGTTGTTCCTTTGTCTTCGTTCAGACCAGGTCGATGGAAGCCAATGAAAGAGAGAAGCGTTCACATCTTTGTTTTACGTTTCTATTTTTACGATTATTTAAGATTAGTTTGCTGAAATTTTGTTTTACGTATCTTTGTTTACGATATGTTGAAATTGCACTATAATTTTAAAGAAATCTAGAGTACTTAGTGGAACATGAGTTGTGTAACACCCCGATTTTTACCAGCGTGAGTGTATTATTATTATTATTTTTTCAAAACAGATTCATAAAAACAAAGAAATAAAGAAAGAAATACTTTTGGTTAAATATTTAAGTCGTAACATAACGACAAAGTCAATAAATATTTACAAATAGTGAAAATAGTTTTTGAAATACAAACCCAAAGTATTTACACGACAAAATACATCGGGACTATGAGACCTATCAGACATAACTCTTATCCCTGGAGTATTCTCTACAGACACCTGTACAAAATCACTATCCCAAGAATTTTAACTTCTCCACGTCGCATAAAAAAAAATGGTACAAGGACCCATCAAAATAAAAGTCAAGCTGACATTATTAGTAAAACTATACAACCTGGGTGATCTCCACGCGCCCTGCAAGATCCTCCTGACACAGCTCCAGTCAAGAGTGTCCAACTACCTCCCCATCTACAGGATACTAACCGGTGGGAAAATCCTGGTTCTCATCTAAGGGAAAATTCCAGATTTCCACAATAATTGTAAAGGGTCACCAACCGAAATTAACAAATATCACATAGCATTTAAATTTCAAATGCACAAAATAACCTTTCAACTGCACTATTGTTAAATTTAAAATTTCTTTGAAAGGGTTTTCATATGTCAAACATACATAATCAAAGTTGAAAAATGAAGTTTTAACAAACTGCATTGTCGTAGCCGAATACAACTGAGAAAATGGCTCTAAATCAATCAACAATTCAAACATTAATACTATCAATTATGAACATATAATTAACACAAATTAACACCTCAATCACACATCGAATATTGATAACATCAATTATGAACACATAAGTACATCAAAACTTAATCAACCCAACTTCACACCTCTAAGCAATTACAACAAATCAAAACAACAACCGAATATGTATATACAACCATCATAGTATAACAAACATGACTCGTGTGTCAAGCACTCTAATGCAATGCGTATATGCCAAAATGCATAAACTTCCGGAATTCCAAATAAAACCCTACTCCAAGGGGCATAAATCATAATTGTACCACCTATCACAAACCAGTACTAATTACCGAGGTGCCACCTATCACGGGTCAGCACGATTTACTAAAAAACGTAAATCGTAAACGTATTGTCGTAGCCGAATACAACTGAGAAAATGAAGTTTTAACAAACTGCATTATCGTAGCCGAATACAACTGAGAAAATGGCTCTAAATCAATCAACACTTCAAACATTAATACTATCAATTATGAACATATAATTAACACAAATTAACACCTTAATCACATATCGAATATTGATAACATCAATTATGAACACATAAGTACATCAAAACTTAATCAACCCAACTTCACACCTCTAAGCAATTACAACAAATCAAAACAACAACCGAATATACCATCATAGTATAACAAACATGACTCATGTGTCAAGCACTCTAATGCAATGCAAATATGCCAAAATGCATAAACTTCCGGAATTCCAAATAAAACCCTACTCGAAGGGGCATAAATCATAATTGTACCACCTATCACAAACCAGTACTAATTACCGAGGTGCCACCTATCACGGGTCAGCACGATTTACTAAAAAGCGTAAATCGTAAACGTACCGCCTATCACAGACCAGTACTGTTTACCGAGGTGTCACCTATCACTGATCAACACGATTTACTAAAAAGCGTAAATCGTAAATGTACTGCCTATCAGAGACCAGTATTGTTTACCAAGGTGCCACCTATCAAGGGTCAGCACGATTTACTAAAAATGTGTAGTCTATCGCATACCTACACGACGCGAAAATTCCTGTAAAGATAAGATGAACCAACAGATCACATGACATCATCTCGTGGCCCATCACGGTCACCACTATCACCATGGCCCAATCGCGGTTACCATGTACAATGAAATGCATAAGCATACTCTGACTCTTTTCACCACAATCATTAAGTAAATACAGCTATTAAAAGATTCCCCATTTTTAAAACTCATTTAGCACTAATGATTTTTCAAATACAACACAGAGCATACTCAAACATATTTATTCACAACAATTTAAATTTCTACAACCACACATAAATCACATTTCCAAATTTCACCCACACCTAAATTGAATTAAATTCATTTTCCACTAAGTCACACATAGATTTTTTCTAAAAAATTCATAATATTAATTATAAACACATCAATTTCACCCAACATGAATCACCAAAATTTCTAAACATTAATCACCCATATTCAATCTCCAAAATTATCAACCATAAATCACCACAATAACATTAATACATCTGAGTTCTCCCCACCGCTAACTCGGTGCCAACGATCTCGATTCCTTTTCGAGACTCAAGGAGATAACTACATAAACATGAATATTTATAACAATTTATTCACAATAAAACTAATCCAAACACAACAAAATTCACAAAATTAAATCTTTCTCACTCACCAAACTTTTAAAACTAAATAATCTATATTATTTACTTAAAACTATATAAAACAAATATTGTCCAAATTTCACATTTACATACTCGACTATTAAAGCACCGAAATATTTGAGTTAATAAAATACTAAAAACTTTTTTTTTCTTTTTAAATTCAATTAAAGAGTAATTAAAAGAGTAACATTTTAAACTCTAATCATTTTTAATTTTAATCTATCTTTTTGCTCAAACTCTTTAACTTAGTTAAAATTTGAACTTTTTCACAACTTTAACAACTCTAAATTTTTCGTAAAATTTCAACTTCAGTTCAAACTCATTTATTTAAAAATAACTCATTATGTAACTCAAACACATCAAATTTAATCACTACACATAAATCGCATCAGGAAAAAAATTCATAATATTAACTATGAATATACAATCCATACCCAACATTAATCACTACACAACACACCTCAAAACAAACTAAATTCAATTTCAACAAATTCACACATAAACTAATTAACTTCATTTTTCACAAAATCACATCTCAAATACATCAAATTTCTTTTCCACAAAATCACAAATAATGTCCTAAATGCAAACTAAAAGTTTGGAAGGAGCTCTTACCTCCGTTGTAGTTTTAACAACCGATTACGGCGCCACGATTAATTCCGCTAAAATTTAAGTTCGTGACGTCGTTTCGAAAACTAGCTCACTAGCACCGTAGCGTGACAATGAACAACTTTCCCTTCTGTCACTTCGCGAAATAAAGCTTAGAAGTTGAAGAAAAGTGAGAGTTTGTGTTTTGTAGTTTTGAAACCACCAACAATGGTTTTCGGCAAACCATGAAGAAAGAAAGGAGGAAAACGCTAGGCTGAGAGGAAAATGGCTCTGATTTTTTCTCTTTCCTGTCCTTGCCATTATACATATATATTATAATTAAATCAATCCCACAAATATATAAATACTCTTACACACATCACTTCACTCCTATCTCAATTTAATTTAATAAAAATATCTACTCTCGTCGCAACTCAATTGAGAGGTAAATTTTTTTGCAACAAGAGGTATTTTTAACAAAACTGCTCAGTATTAAATTTTTCGTAACGTAAATAAATTATTCTTTGACAATTAATTTTAATCGGGTCTCAAAATATATATTAAAATATATATAAATATTAAACATATTATTAATTCTAATAAAATATATTTTTGATATTTAATTCATAAAATTAAATAAAATTAGTTAAATGCTTCAACAATTCAACACAAAATGCACTAAAATTTGCATAATTTAGAATTTAAAATCTAAAGATCTTACAAGTTGCTCAATATATCAATTGAACAAGTTTAATCACGTAATCCCAATAACTCTTAACATGGGAACAACATGATATAGTATGACATTATTATTCATTTTGTAGCATCCTTGGTACTACAAATAAAAGTAACCTCAAAATGCTTGACTTTATGGAAGTCTTCTTACCCAAGAGAAGGGATTAATGCAAACCAACTTCTTCATCGTGTTGTATTTTTAGGAGATCTTAGAATCATTATAATGCATCTATGTGCCATGACACATTGTCCTTAACTAACATTTTCTTCGCTCGTTTCTATCCTCATTTTATCTTACCTTTCTCCTTACCGAACTCTATAATATGCCCTCGTTTAGAATTATTAAAATTGCATGAATAACACATCTATCTTCCCTTTCCTAGACATGATCTCCCTCCATGAGATGTAGAATTAAGGTCTCTTAGGGTTCCTAGACATTTACCGTATTGTTGTTGTCACACTCTCTGGGTTTCTCTAATAAGAGGTATCAAAGCCATGATTTGACTTGGTGGAGGAGCATAAGTGGATCTTGGTGTTGGATCCTTGTATCAAAATTCTTTATCGCAATGTAGTCAATGGGCGTGTTTATTTGGTAATAACGGTGGTGCAGGTATAGGATGTAAAAGACTCACACTTGACGGAGAGATTATTGGGTTCAAGTGTGACTAGTTAAGTCTCACATCAACAAAAAACGTGATAAATGTTGGACATATAAGTGTGGCGACCTATATAACTAATGTCTTAAGGTTTTGGGTTGAGATGTGGTGTCAAGATCTCTTAGAGATCTTAGATGTTTAGCTTATTGTTGTTGTTGTACTCCCACGAACTTCCCACGAGTGGTATCAGAGCCATGATTTGGCTTTGTGGGTAGCAATAATGGGAGATTCTAGTATAGATTAAGTATATAGTATTGTGGGTGACTCACACTTGAGAGGGAGATTGTTGGAATTCAAATTTAGGTGATTAGTCGTACATCAACTAGGAATGGAGGAAATGTTGGATATATTATAGTATTGATCCCATATATCCATTGTCTTAAGATTTCGGATTGAGATGTGTTGTCAAGGTCTCTTAAGGATTCTGGATGTTTAGTCCATTATTATTGTCGTGTTTTCCCGCATTCCCACAATTGTATCCTACAATTAATGTTGTATGCATCACTCCTAAGTTTTTATTCTTCACTTTGCATTTATGAGAATGAAAATAAATCAATAGTTGATATCGATAGTTTGGTCAAATCATCGTTCTTTTCATTCATTTATCATCTTTTCTTAATATATGTGAAACAAATGGAATAATTGTATACATTGAAAAAGACATTGCTGGTCTATTTAGCACAACAATAATTATAGATAAATTTTCCTACATAAAGTGTTCCAAACAATTATTAAATAGGGGTTGAAAAATGATCATATATAATAACTATGAAAATTTAACTGTGTATATTACTCTCTTAGTCTAACAATAAACGACAATAGTTTATTTTACACACAGATTATGGTAACTATAAATAAAAGAAATATATATATATATATATATATATATATATATATATATATATAAAATGATAATTTTATGGAACTAACTTATGTAATATTAATGTATTCAATATATTACTAAAAATGTAAATTGGAAAATATTACTTGTGAATGACGCATGTAGAATTAATCAAATAATACAGTTGAAAATAAAAATAATCAATATCACATTAAAAATTAAAAATTTACATTCATTTAAAGATATTATTTATACAAATATGTAACTTATTGTAATATAGATAAAATGTTTTTTTTTAAGTAAAAAATTACATTGTGGTGAGAATATTTTAAATTTTAATAAAATTAAATAAAGTATATATATATAAACATATGTAATTAAGTAAATAAGTCAAGGGAGGGGCCGATGCCCATTCTTACCTCTCCTTAGATTCGCATCTTTCGTCAAACTCAATTTAATTATTAAATAAACATTATTAGTTATTATTTTCTTTATGCTATTTTAATAAATAAAAGTTATGTTGAATTTTTTTATTATTAATTAAGTTTAAAATATTAATTTTAAAAATATATTTTATTTTTTTACTTCATATTTGACTCAATCTTTACATTATGACTAACCAGTCAATGTTTTCCCTCTACTCATCCGAATTGTAGTTAGGCCCACTGAATTATTCAACTTAGGAAATACAATGGGAACAAAACAAATATGATATTTGATTTGATTTATTGATACATTGTTTAACACACATTTTATAGTAGAGCCATTAGCCCATTACAGTTTATCACACTATATAGGCCTGCAATACATGTGTAATGTTTTTCTTAATTGATCAATCACTAGTAAAAAAAAGTGTCGTGGATTTAGTCCCAGTCATTGATGGTGGCAACACATTACATCTCTCTTCTATTCCCAAATTGAATATTTGAATATACATTTCCATGATACGGATAGTGGACCTACATGCATGCACTTATGCACAACTAGATGTGAAATTGTTTTGGCGTACATATAGAAAACAAACAAAAAGTTATTTTACAAATAAATTAAAATTCATCATTTTTTGAAGAGATAGGATATATTCGTATCGTTAGGTACAAGACCTAACTATCACTGTTTGAACATGTGAGAAGGTAAACATAGTTGTGCCTATCAAGTTCAGGATTTTAGTACTCCATCCATCCCATGATCAGTTTTTAAAAAGTTGTGCCAAAATGATGATTAATTAAATTTTCAAGATTATAGTAGTATTAATTAATTGGTTTTATGTAAAAAAAAAATTGGTACAACGATTTTATGTGAATTTATTCCATGGGAAAAAAAATTCAAATTAACTAAAGGGTGTTATAAGAATAATATCAAATATGGTATATACTATTATTCATCTTTGTTTATATTTTAGAATACAAATAACTTTTTTTTTTATATTCTAAACAAGAGAGTGCTTAAAAATATTATTATCAATTTTTCATCTATAATATTTGTTTAGGATATTTATAATATTTCTTAACATGTGTAAAATGTAGTAAAAAAAAGTCATATATTATGGGAGGAGGGACTGATATCTTCGATGTGAGTAAATTTCATGGAAATAACCCTTTAATTTCAATGGCTCTAACCGCTTGGGTTAATAATAAAACCAAATTCGTTTTCATTGCATTTATTAGTCATGCATGAAACACATGTATTGTCAAAGATTACACACAATCTTCATTAGTAGAATATGAAAAATTCCACGGTACCATACATGGTGGATGGTTTTTATTTTTTGTTTGATAGCTCCTCGTACCTGCGAGATCTATAGGTCAAAGATTGTTCCTTGAACGCCATTTTTTATTCAAATTTCATTTTCCCTACCAATCAAAGTCTTTGTTTAGAACATGAGCTCATCTTTGGGTTAATTGTTTAATTTAATTAGCCAGACCCAAATAAAAGAAAAGTTTGTAATAATATATGCATAGTTCTAAATATTTGGCCTAAGTAACCAGCCAAATGTTTCTAGATTTATTAGAGAATTTGACACCATATTACTATAGATAACTTTTTTTATATATTTAATATTTATTATGTTTATAGTTAACTACCAACATTTCAACCAGTATAATAATTTTTATTTTTAAAATACAATTTTACTTATACCAATAAAAATTCAACCTTGGTTCTAGTTAGTAAATTGCTAGAACTAGTATTTCTTTTTTTTTTTCAAAGCAGGCCAAACCCAACCAAATAGCTAGAAACTAGTTAGAACTTTACTAGAAAAAAAATATTCAAGCCCCAACCAAATAGCCTCGTTCCAAATGTGTAATTCGTTATTTTTAATTAATTTTAATAGATTGGTATATTTATTTTTTTATTATGAAAATATTCATTTTCTACTATTACTAGTAAGGGTTAATTTTTTACTATTTTTTGAGAGATTTATATTAGAAAAACCTCTAATATATAACTAGAAATAAATATTACAATTGTTTCAACTCAGTCATAGTAATTTTAAATTTATCGGTGGTTGGATTGTCTCACTTTTCACCCAATCCAATTGTTACTCATTTCTTACGGCATGGTATCTTTTTCAAGGAAATGTAATTGAGGAAGGTTAGACATATTATTTAGTATTATTTCTTTTTATAAATTTTAGTGGTTAGTTATATTAGTGTGAAAGGAAATTTGAAAATTGAACTATATGTCGACCTCATTTTTAATATTTTTATCGTATCTCAATTCTTACCAATAACCTACACTTCAGAGACTATTATTTTTTGTATTGTTATTTGGTCAAGAAAAATTTAGTCATTAAATGGTCAACTTAGTGGTTGCAAATTACGATAATTTTGAAGGTGGGTGTTGCTGAATGTGACACAATTACTGCTCAAATGAAAATAACATTTTGGGTTGGTTAATTATGAGGGAGCATAGGCAAATTAGTTTGCAATTTTTATTGGCCCTATTTCCGATTGGTTTGTTAATTTTACGGACTATTTTCCATCTTTTGATTGTGTTGTAACGAAATGTAATATCCATTATAGTTCCTTCAATGAATTTTAATGATAGAAAAGTGTAGTAATTTTAAATTTGCTAAACCTACCACTTGAGTGATCTCTTAATATGTGGACAATAAACAAATCTAGTGCATATCTACAATCTAATAATTTATGATTTTTTTTTAAGAGATAATTAAGTAAACAAAAATAAAAATATTTGATTTATTGATGAGGTATATTAATTTTTATTACTCCAATTCTTTCTTATAAAAAAGATTGAAGGATTTTTTAAAAGAAAGGGTTGAGGGGAGTATTTTATAATGTTTTAAATTCTATTAGAATCTTTTGTTAATCTCTTTCAATTGTGACTTTTTGCAAGGTTGGTTGATTGTAGTATTCCTAATAATTCCTCACATACATTATTTTGTTGATACAAAGATCTAATTATTGAATATTTTTATCATAAGAATATAACCCCTCCGGGGAAGCTAGCTAGCCACAATTAAATAAAATAATAATTTTGTTGCCTCAATCAAATTAAATAATTATATCAACTAGTAGTTTACTGGATTCTCTTGCGTGTGCATGGCATACAATTGTTTTCTTCCCATATTCTGGTAGAATGCATGTCAGGTGCTTTTTAATTTTTTATTAATTGTCACTCACCATGTAAACCTTGGCAAAGAATAATTTGGTAAATTAGGTATAGTTCAACTAATTAATTGATAATAATTGATGATATGGATCCCTAATTACCAATATAATAAGAATTTAATTTAATTATATATATATATATATATATATAAAAAGACAATATAAAACTTTTTTATACATATATTCAATCAAACAACTTTATAATATTATTTTTTAAATTATTTTCTAAAATATTGATATAAAATATTTTGATAGGATGTACGTATAAAAATATTATATTTTAATACATAGAAATTAATTACATATAATAATAAGGTATGGAATCTATAATCTTTATTTTGTTTGGGTCAGAACATGTTGAATCTGGAAGAAGATCATGTTACTATGTAGACACATTCAATTAATTAAGTGACTTTATCTGAACCGAGACAGGCACATATTTTCTTGGGTTATGGTTTTTGGTTCCATTTCCAATCTATATATACTTTTCATTGATTACGTGTTTCAAATAGAGGATATCTAACAAAATCTTTGGCCTAAAGGAAAATCTCTTGTGATGTATCTTTCTCGGTTCCCATTGACATTACCCTTCCATAAACAAGAAAAGTTGAATGTAACATAGCTTGTTTTCATCACAAGTACTCTGGTCCCAAAAACAAAATCTTACAAGATCCTCTTGATAATTACCCAATTCGAGGAAATTCCAATTTAGGTAATATATATTTTAAAATATACTACATAAAGACAATGTAATGTAATAGTAGAGAAATATAACATGTAATTGGTCCTTAATCATAAGAATCTCAAATTACATACTTATTACTACATGCTCCATACTTATTGCACCTTTTATTTTCGTGGCTCTAAGTAAGAGAAGTAAAAAGTGAATTTTATGTATTTATTTTGTGTTAGATATTCTTAAAGTATCCTTTATTTTTTTTATATTCGATTTATCTTTTTATTTTCGTAAAATATATTTACAGGTTACACGAAAATTATGAATTAATTATTTATTTTATCGTTAGATAAATGTCGATGATTAATCACTTAGTACTCTTTTTATTTTATAATAAATGTCACTTTAATACATAAATTTATTTTAAAATGAATGTTATTTTTAATTTTAATATAATTTTAGTTATTATTATTTTTAATTATAATATTTAATTATTACTATATACAATATTTTTAAAACATTAATTCTACCTTCCATTTAGGATAATAAAAAATACACAAATAATTAATAAAGATAGTTTG
>JBBPBS010001075.1:3301944-3326079 GCA_037974835.1 Cicer judaicum | reverse complement strand
TTTTTTTTGGTTCTCATAAATGAAATTTGGGCTCACACATTTGTATGTTAGAGATTAAGCTAATTTTACGAGTATTTATTTCTTAATCAAGTAAATTATGTAGAACTCGTTTAGAATCATAGGTTGAAAAAAATGAGCGATTGATTGACAAATAAACTATTTTATTTTTGTTTTATTTTGTTTTAGAGAATAAATTATCATTTCAGTTATTGTTAGAGACCTAATTCTCTTTTAACAATAGTTTAGTTATATATCCAATTGTTTCAATTTGTTTTTCTCCAACACTAATTAACTTGATAAAATTACAAAGACATTATAATTTTGTTGTAGCTATAAAATGTAAACAAAATCTACTAAAATGATGATACTATATCAATTGAACCACTTGTCCAAAAGAGACTCTTTCATATTCTTTATTGTTTTTAAGAAAGAGCTCTTTTCTTTTCTTTGTTTTTTTTTAAGAAAGAGAGGACTAACCCCATCATGAACTCTTTTCACTACTTTGCATATTTTTAAATAGTCTAGTTTCTATGAAAGTAGGACAAAGTGATCAAAAGTAAATAAAATTTAATAAAAAAAAAACATTTTGTTTTAATTCAAATTCAAATTAATTTTTTAAAATAATTTATCTTTAATTAAAGTTTGTTAATTAATCATTTAAATTTAATTGATTTTTCACTGCTTTACATTGACAAAACAAAAAATATTTATACACTTTAATTCAATTTTTCTTAAGAAAATTAAATATGAATTCTCTAACAACTGTCATAAAATCTTTTATCCCTGGCTATAATAAAGCCACCCAATTTTAAATTATTAAACTCAAAAGACAAAAAGATTCTTCTCTCTCACACACAAACATTTCCATCTTTTATCATGCAAAGTCCTCTTCTATTCTATTTATAGCCCCTCCTTCTTCCCTCTCCTTCCACAAATCAATCACCAACAAAAAGAAAAACATTTATCTCCATACACAAAAAAAAAAAAAAAATGGCTGAAAATTACCCTTTTCCAACATACTTCATTCTCCTAATAATAACCATAACACGTTTAATATCAACCGTAGGAAAAACCGAACAATGGAAATCTTCAGTTCCAATAGAATTATCAAAACCAAACAACATATTATTCAAAAACATAATAAACGACCCAAAAACAATAGAAATAGCTTCAAGTGATTACGGCAACCTCGTACACGAATTCCCAGCAGCTGTGTTTCGTCCAACAACGGTGAACGACATAGTAAGTCTGGTGAAGTTGTCGTTTAATAGTACCGTACCATTCCGCATCGCGGCTAGAGGGCAAGGACATTCCACGTGCGGACAAGCTATGGCACGTGATGGGGTAGTGGTTGATATGAAAGGGTTAAGAGGGAATAATAATAATAATAATAATAATAATAATAATAATAATAATAATAATAATAATAATAATAATGTTGGGATTAAAGTTTTTAAGGAAGGTAATTATGTTGATGTTGGAGGGGAACAACTTTGGATTGATGTGTTGTATGGTACACTTGAATATGGACTTGCACCTGTTTCTTGGACGGATTATCTTTACTTAACGGTTGGAGGGACACTCTCAAATGCTGGTATTAGTGGTCAAACGTTTCGTTATGGTCCTCAAATTACTAGTGTTCACCAAATGGATGTTGTCACTGGTATCAACTTTCTTTCTCTTCATATCCTTTCTTTTATTTCAATTTATATATCATCGTCCTAGATATATAATGCTTATCAATATCAACTGTAAAATTATTTTGATATTGACGACGCATGAAAATTAATTTTCACTTTTGATAAGGAAAAATTAATTTCATCTTATTCTGAATTAATTAATTGTGAAAATTCTTTTGAAAGTTATGTATAATTTGTTTTTATTTACTTTCATGGATAGTTAAACTTTTTTTCTTTTGTTAGCAATGTAAAAATTTTCCTAAAAAGATAATGGATATTTTTGTAAACTTTATGCAATTAAATGACTAGTTTTTATATTGTGTTTATTAATAAAATTCATTTGAATTTAAAATGATGTACATAATACACAAATTCATTTTTTTACAGGTTCAAATTCATTTATTTTATACTGAATTGAATTTTTTTTTTTCTTATTTACAAAAATTTGAGGACGAATACTGAAATCTGGATGTTAGGATCCGTTTGATTTAGATAAACCAGGATCTTCCATTCCATGTGCATTTTTGGCTTTCCAATGCACAGTGATATATAAAGGAGAACTTTCCTAGCTTTATTTTAAACATATAAAGCCTTTAAACAAATAAGCTTTTAGGGATAAATAAAGGCTTTGATACCTTAACGTTGTACTTTACTTTTTTTTTTTTTCCCGATAAATTTTACATTATAATTTTGACTTTTTTTTAAAATTGTAAGTACCAAATTTGTGGTTGTTAGTAATTAAAAGAGTCTTTGTCGACTGAAATGTTGGTGAATGTTAGCAACCATTTTAATTTCCACCGGTGTTTACAAAAATCCGAAATGTACAACCAATTCACATTGAAAAAGTCTCCTATGTATTCTCCATTAATATTAATATTAATATTAATGTTAATGTTGATTGATTATATTATTATTTATTGGTCCAAAGTCTATTTTGGTCAATTCCGTTATAAAATGAATGAGAATATTGAATTTTACTCGTGTATTTTGTTAAAGAATATATATATATATATATATATATATATATATATATATATATATATATATATATATGTCTGCATGCAAGTATTGTTGATATTATAAAATATATATTTTAGTAACAAACTTTATAAATAAGAATACAATACAAGGCCCATATTTACATGAGCAAAATTGGAAGAGACTATTCAATTAATCAGCAAATACAACAATGACTAAACAGAAATATTAATTAAATATTATTATTGTTTATATAAACCTAATCAAGTTTTTTATTATTTGGTTATTTTTTCAGGAAAAGGAGAATTTGTAACATGCTCTAAACAGATAAATTCGGAATTATTTCATGGTGTTCTTGGAGGATTAGGACAATTTGGAATTATAACAAGGGCAAGAATTGCTCTTGAGCCAGCACCAAAGAGGGTACGATAATGTCTTTAGAGAAAATTGACTACAACTTTGTCCTTTTGTTACTTTCTTCTTCCAACCATTCATAATAACTCCAATTCTATACATATAATTCACATTATTCAACCATATATCAAACTTTACAATAAACTTTACAAGAGCATCATCAAATGTCCTTGTCTAAATTAAAGCACCATCATTGTACATTTTGTTAGTGCATGCTAGTCATCCATAAAAATACACACAAAAATCAACGTAAGACGAGTTCTAGCCACATATATAATTTGGATTCCTAAGATTGAAAAAGTTTTGAGTTTTAAAAAATTATTGAAAAAAGTGTTTGAAAAACAAAAATGAAACTATGCCTTTTTTTAATGATCATGACTGTTGAGATGAGAGCTCGAACCTGTTTTCTTTACTATGTATGACTATGTTTTTATTCCACTAAGGGTGGTGAGGTTCACTTACTTGAAGTTAAATACAAATTTTCAAACCATTTGGTCCCGAATAAAAAAAATAACGATCAACATTAATTTTCAAACAATGAACTTTAAATTTAATAAAAAAATAAATAAAAAAGAACGATTAACTTTATATTACAACTTGGGTTTTAAACATTGCATAAACCATCAACATGCATACATTATTACCTCAATACCTTGTGATATAATGAGTTTAATAAGTACATTGCATTATCATATAACTAATTTGAATTTTTATTTTGTTGGGCAGGTTAAATGGGTAAGGCTTTTATACAGTGATTTTTCTATTTTTACCAAAGATCAAGAACGTTTAATTTCAATGAAAGGAAGCAAAAATAGTTCATTGGATTATTTAGAAGGGATGCTATTAATGCATCAAGGACCAATAAATAATTGGAGATCTTCTTTCTTCCCTTTAGCCGACCATCAAAGAATTATTTCCCTAGTAACTCAACATAGGGTCCTCTATTGCCTGGAAATAGCCAAATATTATGATGACCAATCTGAAATCAATGTCAATAAGGTACGTTCCTTATAATATTCATCATTAATTTAAATATACCACTTTTTACATTCAAATGTTGTTTTTTAAAATAATTAAATTAACAACAAATATTGGAGACATAAATAAAATGAATTTAGTTGTCATTTCATAACATTACAATCATTTTTAAACACAAATTTAAATGTAGTTATAATAAAAGTAAAAATTATAATAGATTGACGGTGTTAAATTTTATATTGTGTATGTGAAAGTAAATAAAAAATAGGTTAAATTGTACATGCGGTCTCTTAACTTAATTTTAGTTAATATTTTAGTCTTTTATCTTTTTTTTCTCGAATTGATCCTTAATTTTAATATTAAATGACAATTTTATATTTTATGTTTTAAAATGTCAACAATGTTGTCCTTTTAAACAAAACACATAAAATTCATTATCATCTTCGATAAAATGCAAATTTAATCAAATTCATAACTTAAATCTTTAAATAAACTCATATTTTCGTTCTTTATTTGATGTTGTTGGAGATAAAAATATGAATTTATTTAAATAATTGAGTTATGCATTTCATGAAATTTGCATTATATTGAAGATAATTATTAATTTTATAGGTTTTGTTTGAAAATTTTGATTATTTTTTTGAATTTTTGATAAAAAAAAAATAATATTGTTGACATTTTAAAACATAAAAAATCAAATTACATTTAAAATTAAAATAAAAGACTCAAATGTTTATTGAAATTAAGTTAAGGAATCGCAGATATAATTTAACCTAAAAAATATTTTTATTTTTTTATTTGTAATTAATTTTATGTGTAAGTAATTTAATATTAATACTTTTTTTCCATGTTTGTGTAGGAAATTAAAGTTTTGCTCCAAGGACTGAATTATATTCCTGGATTTTACTATGAAAAAAATGTGTCATTTGTGGAGTTCTTGAATAGAGTTAGAAGTGGAGAGTTGAAGCTACAATCACAAGGATTATGGGATGTTCCACATCCATGGCTTAATTTATTTATACCAAAATCTCGAATCTTGGATTTTAATTCAGGAGTCTTCAAGAAAATTATTTACAAACGGAACATTACCACAGGACCTGTATTGGTTTACCCAATGAATAGAAACAAGTAAGCATTGAATTAACCTTGTTTGCATTTTTTTTTACTAAGTGAAACTTCACTCACTTTTTAAAGATGTCTAAATAATATTTACACCTCCTCTGTTTTGTAATTGACACACCAATATCAAAAAAATAATTGACATTTTTGAAATAAGTGATTAATATAGTTTTAAAATATTACTCTAGAATTTTTAAAATATTCATATTATGACTGTAATTGTAGTTCTAGACTACAGTTTATGATAATTAATATCCTTTTAAGAAATTGGATTAGTTGGTGACCTTTTTAAATATATGAAAAGAAGAAAATGTGTAATTTTAAAATTTATTTACCATATACAAAACTTGTTTAAGTTATTTTGATAAAAATTGAATAAAATGAAAAGCTAATTAGGAGGAATTTAATGAATGAAATTTTCAGGTGGGACAATAAGATGTCAGCAAGAATACCAGATGACGAGGATGAAATCTTCTATGCTGTTGGATTTTTGCATTCAAGTGGGTTTGATAATTGGAAGGAATTTGATGCTCAAAACAGAGAAATATTGCAATTTTGTAATGATGTTGGGATTAAGTATAAGTTATATCTTCCCCACTATCGCACACAGGAAGATTGGACAAACCATTTTGGCCCAAAATGGACAACTTTTTTACAAAGAAAATTTCAGTTTGATCCAAGAATGATTCTATCCCCTGGACAAAGAATCTTCAACAACAATTAAAAAACCATACTATATAATCATTTTTAAATATTTATTTCCCCAATGAAAAGGAGCTTATATTATATTTTTATGATGGGACTACCTCGGTTACCTAGCTGGCTGGTCACAAGTGTATATGATGTGATATGGTCCAAAAACATTCAAAATCATAGTTTTTTTTTTTTTAATTTGTATTTATTTTTGTTAGAAGGTGGGGTTATGTGCTGCAAGGTTTTGGCACATATATAAATCAGGTTACACATACCTTAGATACGTTAGCTAGCTGTATCTTGCTTTTTTTTTTTGTGTGTGGCAATACACATTAGTAGTTTTTTCGAGCCTAGTGTAGACAAGTTAATTAAACGTTTGTAATTGAGGAATTTATATTAATATTAAAATATGTACATCTTCCAATTCTTAATGGGCAATGAGTGTGTTTGGTGAATTAATGATTCTTTGTTTTTGTTTATTTGTTATAATAATAAAAGTAATACTATTATAAAATTATTTTTACATTTTTTTTCTTTGCTATATGATATTTTTCAAAATTTCGTATGTATAAATAATTTCTTTAAAAAATATTTTTATTTAATTTATCATTGAAAGATGTAATTTTCTTTTCTTTTATTATATCAGCAAACTTTGTTGGAAGTTTTAATAGTAAAGGACACATAAGATATACATTACTTCATTCATCTTACAAGAATTGATTTATTTATAAAAATATTTATTTTAATATAAAGATTTATTTTAATTTTTAAAATAATATTATCTTTTTATTATATTATTTATGTTAATAGTAGAATAAATTGACTAATATTTGATAAAAATGGTTACAAATAATTAAATAAATCAATTATTGCATGACAGAAATACAATACATTATCTTTCGATTATATATTAAATGTCACTTTACAAAATAAAATATTTTAAAATATTTTTCATTCTCCATATTCAATATAATTTAATTTTTAATTATTATTAACTGTATTACTCTAAAGAAGCATTCGCTTCAAAAATATATTGGAATATTGGAATATTTTTGGCCTTTTGTACACGGGGAAACTAGCAATAATTGAGATCCTAGGTTAATAGGGGACATTATTATTATGGTGTCTAAATTGAGAATCCTAGCTGTATGGCATAATCATTCATTCTAGGTCGCTAGATACTCCAAATGCTTTCAAATACCGCATTCTCTTCTTTTGTCCTCTTTAAAAAAAATTACCTACGTAAAAAATTGTTGATGCCTCAATTTCCTTTTTAATATGAGGAAGAAAATGATGTGATGCAAATTCATCTTACTTTTTTTTATTGTATCAAACATTATTTTAATATTCTCCAAATTTATGAAATTAAAAACTTAATTTTGCATATATCTTTCATTCGTTTGTTTGGTATTTGCATGTGTGTAATTAGTTAAATAGATCTAGAGTTTAAAAGGGAAAACAAAAGATACACATAAAAAAGTAGATTAAAAAGGGAAAACAAAATTATGAGATATAGTCCTTATGAGGCACAATGCATATCAATGATTCATTTGCTTGTTGCATGCATGTCAACGATTCATTTGCTTGTTGCTCCTCCCTCAATATAAAAATTTGGTAGTAGCTACAAATCAGTGGCGTGCATAAAATATTTGGGGGAGCCAGAGAGTAATAAGTATTAACTGAAATATTATAATTAAATTTTTTGAAAGTTATATAGTTTTTTTAGAGTATCACACAATTCATACATAATAGACAAGACAAAAAAATTAGAATTTCAATTTTCACAAGTCACACAATTTTCACAATTCAATCAAATAAAATATATAAATTTTCATCTTTGTCAAAAAATTTCTTCTTAAAAAAATGCATCAATTTTTTTATATTTAAATATTGTGTCACTCATAAAAAAATACACATATTAATTAAAATAATTCACAATTAAAAAATAGTATCACACTGTATCATATATCAATAATTAACATGAAAAAGTTTGTTAAGAATTAATAGTTGAGTTGCTAATTAGAGTGTTAGAGTTTGTTGGTTCGAAATTAGTTAGTTTTAGTAATATAAATTCTAGGAGAGAGTAGAAAGCAAATATAAGAGAGGTAAGAAGAGAGACGAAAATTACTCAAAAACCAACCATAAAATTTAAAGATATTTTAATACTTTATGACTATTATTTTAATAATATATCGTTAGTTATTATATACATATATAAAAAAATTTAAAAATAAAATATAGGGGGTGACATGGCACCTGTCCGCTCCTAAGAAGATCCGTTGGCTACAATTACTTCGACATTTAAATAGATTCTACAAGATAGTTGACTAACAATATTTGCATCATCATTACTGTAAAGATTTTTAACTGAATATTGTTTTAATATTATTATATATATATTTTAAATAATTAGTTTGATCACTTAAAGAGTCAGGGTTCGTTGTAATATTTATTTTATTTTGAGTCAATGAATTGGTCTTAGTCTAAGTAATAAAATAGGTTAAATTGTTAAAATAGTAAATGAAGAATTACACAGAGAAAAGAAGGTGATTCGAATTTCCTAATCGTTTCTTTCATAATCTCTATCTCGTTAATTTTTAATTCATTTTAACTCTTTTAAACCCTTTTTGTTACTTAAGTATTAACAACATTGTTGTGTTACCTAATTGTTGCAACATTGTTTTCTTTTCTCATTTGGTGACTTTTTTATTATACGATGCTTACAAATAATCAATTCCAAAATCGAGGGTGTGTGTTGGTGTCTTGGTGTCACTTGTGTTTTCAGACTTATGAAACCACTAATCGTTTACTTTGAAAGTGTTTTTGCTACTCAGTTGGGGAACTAATTGTCCTATGTTTTCTATATTATGATTGACTATTGTTCTATCTCTTCGATTTTTGAGATCTTGATAAAAATTGGAGTTATCAAATTAGGGACGTTATCATGAATGATATCATTCACATCATATGCATTATTTGGTATACTTGCAATCAATTAGCTTTTAATCACAAATATATTATCACTCAATGTGTTATTCAACAAGTATCCTCTATTGTGTCTCTCTCAAATAAATAGTCTAAGGATGTTGCATATTCATCAATGTAGGAATTCTCTATTATGAAATATTTTCCTATTGATCATCATGCTCTTAAAGCCCATATTATTACGCAAGTGAATTGGTTGATTCCTACTTGTGGTTGGATTAAATGTAATATGAGTGGTGCTTCTTAAGGTAATCCGGACCTTTTTTATCATTAGTGGTATTCTTGGACTATTTGGATGTTCTACAATGTTTCATGCTGAACTTTCTGCTACTATGTATGCCATTAAGATCACACAATTTAGAAGTTGGTTTTGCATCTGGATAGAGTATGACTCGTTGTTGATCTCCAATATTTTACTAATTCAAATCTCCGTATTGTAGAAGTTGAAGACTAGATGATTGAATTGCATATCTCCTACAAGACAAATTCAATTTCACGTATCTCACATCTATAGGGAAGGCTACATGTGTTGACAAGTTTGTTAATACTAGATTTTACACTTTTTGTTTAATTAAGTGAAATTTTTAATCGCATTATATTTAAAATTACTTTAACCCTAATCTATATAGTATTCCCTTATTCGATTTTCACATTTGTTTTATCCTTTTGGGTTTTTCAAATAAAATTTTAATTGAGATAGTACTTATATCTCTGTTCATTGGTCTTGGCCTAATTACCCCTAAACTTTACTTTTTTTTATAATTTTTTATTTAATAAATTTATTATAATTCTGCAAATGATAGGTGGTAATTATTAAGCTATATTATACAATTCCACTCTAATTTTTTTAAAAAAGTTTCGTAAACTCAAAAAGATTTTTTTAGTAGTATGTAACTTTACTTTCTAAGTTAAATAAACATTTTTAAAAGAATAGGCTTTGTTATTTTTTTTTTTTTAAAAAAAAACTTTAATTTACATCTGTTGTAAATTAGATCATGGATATCTGTTGGTTGGTTATCTTATTACCATCCCCAAAGATTCAATTGATAATTATTTTTTTTTTTTCATTTTTGACGAAGATCACTAATCAGCTTATATTTCATCACAATATCAAAATTAATACAGGGGTTAAAATTTAACATAATTTTTTATTGATAAAATATTGGTCTTGTATGTAGTCCTTAAAGGGTGTTTAATATTTGAATAGTGTTTACAGACATGAATAATTAGGATGATGAAGGAATATAACCTACTTTTTAGGTTACTATACATTAACAGGTGATTAAATGAATACAACCTATCCATCTCCCAATTTGTGTAGAGAAATTCGAGGATATATTTTAGTGCCACTAAAGAGAGATACAAGTGGTCTTTATTAGTTTTTAATTCGAGATTGCTATTGGATTATAAATTATTTCCTTCTTATTCTAACAAAGATAAAATAATGTACTCAAATAACTAAGTCAATTACAATTAGTTCATTCATAAATTCAGCCCAATACAATATTTATTTATATTTTAAAATTAGTGCAATTCTCCTACTTGCGTTTTACAATACTTGATTTGACCTTTTATAATATTTATAAATTTTATTAATGTTGACGTTATTAAAAGTATGCTGCGTTATATAGTCTTTATTAAAACTATTTTAGATAACCAAGTTTTATAACGTTTGTTATAAAAGAAGCGTCGTAAAAAATTTAATAAACGCTGCTAAATGAATTATAAAAGGCGAGTCACCTATTATTAATTATTATAATAATTTTATAAAATAAAATTGACCAAATCATTAATACTGAATGTTTTGCTATAATTAATTATGGTAATTAATACTTGTGTAACACATAATTAATACTTGTGTAACACATAATATCATATATCCGAAATTAAAGAAAGTTTTATCATCGATAATTATTCAAACCTTTCATACAATTCATATCATAGAAGTATACATTTTTTATACCAACTCAGTCCAGCCACTATAAGTTTTGGTGAACATTTTTACTCTTTATGACAATGGTAAACTAATGTAAAGAGACTTGAGTTTCTTTAATACTTATTGTAAGATTATGTTAACAATAATGAACCTAAAATCAAATGAAATACATAATGCTTGAAAGTGAGAATAATAATTAAGATAGTAAGAGTTTTCTATCCTTATTAGACCATATCCAATACCAAGTATTGACTCGTGACTCTTAAAATCAATCAAGAAAAATATATTATTATGTCAATAGGCATAAAGCAAAAGTAATCAGTTGTTCAGGCTTGCAATGAAAAAAAAAAAAAAAATTCCTCAAAATCGCTTGATTTAGGCGGAGAAAGCCCGCTTTAATTGGATGCGGATGCGGATTTTTCCGACATTAAAATTCGAGGGCGGGGGCGGGTTTGGGGTTGATGATATTCACCCTGCCCCTGCACCTGAACCTGCCCCACAAGTATTATTATTGTAATTTTTTAATTTTATATACAAATACTTATTTAATATATTTAATATTTTTTTAAAATATTAAAAATTATAATTTTATCTCTATATAAAATATTTTTTATTTTATTATTATTTAATAATTATTATTTTATTATAATAAATATGATTTTTAAATTTATAATTTTATATATTTGAGTGGGTACGGATGCGAGCGGAGAAACCTGAGACCCATTGTGGACGTGGATGAGTGCGTAAATTTTACACCCGCTATAAAACGGAGATGGACACGAGTTTTTCCCGATTAGTCGAATGCGGGTGTGGAGGAGACGAAATCCGCCCCCGCCCCACCCCGTTGCCATGCCTAATCTATATAGGCATCAAATGCATAAAGTAATAAGATATACAACAATTCAACCACAACATCATAACAAAAATCCCTAAGTCAACTTAAAAAACTAATAGAATACTAAAAATTCAAAACATCAACACCAACATAATATACTTGATTTGATTTTATGGAAACTTAGGAAAAATATTACCTTTTGAATAGCTCGCCAAGCAGCTTCATCCCTTCTATGAAGTTTCAAACAAAATAGAAATGATGACATATATAGAAAAAATAATATTTCTAAATTTTTCAATGAAGTTCTCATACAACCTTGGATCACTAATGACAAAGTTCTTCTCGATATGTTCGAGTGTGGTAGCAAATCAAGAACCATTCTCTTTTGCCTCTTTTGTGCAATTTTGTCATCAATCCATGATATCACCTTAAGCATATTTCCTACTTGTTGGGGCTATAGATGAAAGGTCAATGAGAATAGAAAAAGCAATAATAAAAAAGGAAGAAAAAAAACACTGCAAAACCCAAGACAAATTAACCATAAACTTAATATGTTGACCGGTTAAAAATGAAGAAAAGTTAACCATTTAAATCATTTGCATGGTAGTAAAAAAATATTTCATATGCATTAGGTTTTCAATCCCAATCTCATGAAATGAAAAGCAAAAATATATTGCCCTTTAATCATAAATCCAAGGTTTTGTTCAAGAGCAAATTGAGAGAAAAAAAAAATGAAAATGGAAGAAAAGAAAATACCAAAAGATGAAGAAAATCAGAAACTTTTATTTTTTTTTCATTAAAAAACTGTGACATGTCAAATTTTTGCTGATGTGGCACTATAGATAAACATTTAATAAAACAATTATTTTAATTAAAAATAATAACCATAAACCATCTTCAGCTAAAAATCCAAAAGTAACAACTATACATCTAAATATATATTTTTTATCATGACTAATCATTTTTAAGCTACCAATCTAAATATATGAATAAAGCCATAATAAAAATTAGTTAAATCTATCTTAATTTTTTTGGGTGGAGCAACGAAATTAATTTTAACAATCTAACTATACGAACAAAGCCACAACAAAAATAATGTTAACAATTAATTTCATAAAGTATGGTAATTTATTTCTTTTTTTCTATTCAAATAAATTTGTTTTTAGTTGAGTAATTAATTTTCTTTATTGTTTCATTTCTATTAAAATCGCTAAATCAACGAAATATTTACATGATGGAATATAGTTTTTGATAATTTAAATACTTAAGTTCATTATTTAATGATTTAATATTAAAGAACTTTGAACATTTATATAATTGTGTTAAAATGAGATGATGTTTTATGATTTAATAATTTATTTTAGTTTAAATGTGGATATCAAGTACGAGTATGAGTACTTAGTTATTCAAACAGTACGAATACAAAGATTAAAATAGATATCCACACAGCATACGAGTATTTTCTCACTTGTGGGTACAAGGACATATACTATAATATTCTACTCAAATCCTATTCATTGCCATCTCAACCCATAAGCATGTATTGACTTCAATCTGTTGGGGGAAAACAGGTACATCAAGTTCAAGCATGTGACTTGTTTGACTAGCTGAAATAGGTGAATATGTTATTCATGATTTCTCAATAGGTGAATATGTTATTCATGATTTCTCAATTAGAGGTATTTAATTTTCTATTAGTAGGATAAATTCATGTTATCTAGCATAAGATGTATTGTGAGGCTGCATCCTAGCACCCGTGAATGTGATTTACATCATGCCAATCTTCCTACTATCTCATGTGGCCTTCTAGAAAAATGTATATATCTACATTGGAGGTTAGTCTAGTTAAATGTATTATTCGTCAACTAGAGATACTAGTAGCAAAAGTACTAGTGTTAATTTACAAAATATGGTACCTAAATAGAATTCAACTGCACCTGAGAATGTCGTGTCATTGAATTGATTGGCGTGTTTTGGATGAAAATGCATGCTTGATTTTGGTACTCTAGTTTACCCTATATGGTAAAGGTAGTCGAATTATCCTAGTTTATTTAAGCTTCCATTTCGCAAGCATTTTGGACCTCATTGTGGCTTGACATTGTGAGTCCATTGTTGAGATACTTGATGCACGATGGTATGTATGCTCATATTTATATTTTGTTTGATAAGTGACATAGTCATTTGGTTGCTCGTGTGGATCAATTGTTGGTGATGAAATCGATTACGTGGGAGAAGTGTTGTTAATAGGTATTTCCAAGTTTTGTGGTGGGTCATTAGGTGTTGTAAAACTAGATTTCTTTGATGATGACATATGATACTGTTGAAATTTTTACTATAACATAAATGTATATGTCAAATGTAATCGCGATCTTGTGAAGTCAATTTCTCAATTCTATTTATCTTTGGATCCCACTAGTCGTGCCAATTTATTTTTAGAACTTGATAGTTATCTACGGAATCAACTAAAAGTTCTAAATAAGTTATTTCTTTTATTTCAAGCAATTTTGTCGAGTAAGAAACTATATTTCTTGGTTGTGCATTTCTTAACTACTCAAAAGAGTGTCAACTATAGTGACCTAAGTAAAGTATAAATGTGCGAAATGTAAAGATAAAATGCAAGTAAAGATATATGTTGATTGGTTGATGTGTGTTAAAAATGATAATTACAATGAGTATTTATATATTAGACATTAAAGCCTAAATCATATATGCTATGACTTTAGGCCAACTAAAGATAGTTCTTTAACTGCTTCACTACACAATCCGTGTGATCATGGATTGTTTATGCTTGCACCACAGTTACCATGTTGTATGTCTTTATCTAATGCACATGTATGTTATTTTCTCTCTCTTCTTCATGTTTCATAGAAAATAGCTGCCTCATTTCCGTCCATTTGTGTGTCACTTGATGTTCTCCAAAAAGATAGGTGAATTTGGTTGCTAATGGATTAAATTATTAGTTCAAACCAATTTTTGAATATATTTTACTTAAAGGAAATCAAATAATACTTGTTGTAATGAAATCAAATAGTACTTCATAAACAATTTTAGTTTATTTTAATAAGATATATCTAATTGTAATTGTAATGTTCATAAACGATTTGAGAAATAACTAAAGTCTAATAAAAAAATTATTTTGATTAGAGTTCAAACTTTTTCATATGATTTTTTATTAAGTGATCATTAGCCTTTTAAACTCAATAACTTAGTCAAATTTTCATATATAATATCGTATAAATAAACTACTATAAAAGAAAGTTAATCAACAAAAACTAAATACATTATTTTCTTTTATTCACCTTTTTCTTATACATAAGATTGGAGATAGTATTTATTAAGTATTTTGATACATGTATTTAATTAATATGTACTAAAGACACGTTGTTCTACTTTATACTATCAATCTATTCCAATACAATATGTAGTATCAAAAAATAGGGGACTTGCAACATGTTTGGTACAATTAGTACATTGCAAATACCACCAATAAAAAGTAAACATTCATATGTATTGAATTCAAATATCTACGGAAATATTTAGCAATAATAAAGAATTAAAATAAATCAAAAGTGTTGGAATAATAATAATTTTTTGCTTTTGGTGTTTGAGACATAGACCCACGAGTGCTTTTGTTGTGACAAAAGTATAAAGCAACAAGTTCTACTACTTTTCAAAATGTTCATTTAAATTAAAGTATACCTCATTAGTTGTCTTTGTTATTGTTTATCAATAGAGGGTTTGGATTTTTGCCATCATAGTATATTGTTAATTATCTAAGTAGGATTCGCTAATAAAGTCAATATGATCTTCGCCCCCATAAAATGAAACTTTTCTTTTTCACTTTTATGCTAACCTACGTGCTTTGCGGCCACCTAAGAGACCTAAGTTTATTTAATTAAAAGTGCTCATAATTATATACAACAAGCTATGTAACACTTAATTCCAGCTTACAGGCAACAAGGAGACAACAAAAGTTAGTACTCTCATCATTTTGTTGACTTTTCTTGATGTTTATTTGTTGTGGAAAATCAAGGATAAGATTCCAGCATTCCCCCACTCTTACTTTCACCCCATATTTAAGTGTCACTTTAACTTACTAATATTTAGAGGTCAAATTAAAATAAAATTAATGTTTAGATGTAGAATTAAAATAAAATAAATTAATGTTACATTAAAAACTAAAAGCAACACATATTTAGTTATTGTAAGATATATATTTTTTAATATTATATTTAATGTAAAAAATATTATATAAATAAGTCAAATGGATTGATAGAAACGTATGTCTTCACTTCCGTCAAATTCTTTGATTAGATTAAATTTATTTAAAATTTATAAAATTGAAAATTATTTAAAAGTTTATTTAATTAAAAAAAATTTAAGATAAAATTTAAATATATTTTTTATATAATTTTCGTATAATTCTTCACTTAACCAATGTGATATTATCAAATCCACATTTTTTTAAAAGTATGTTATAATCATAAAAAATGTGTTTTATGTTAAAAAATATACAAAACAAAAACATTTAAGAAAATGCACCTAAAACTTTTTCCTTTCTTTTATAGGATAAAAAATAATTAAATATATTTTGAAACTAATTTTCATATTAATATGATATAAAAAAAATTAGGTCAAACTTAAACCTTTTAAATCTATCAAACTCACTTATTTAAATAATTACAAATAATATTTATTATTGTTATATTAAATTTTGTACTTTATCTTAAATAGGATACCTTTTTTTATAATTGAAACACACAACATATATAATTTTTTTAGTTATTTAGTTATTATCAAATAGAATTTAAATAAAATTGGATTGTTTGAAAAAAAAATATGATATTAGATTATTTTATTGACTCGAGGGTATAAGTTTTCGTAAAAAGAAATAATGAAATATATTATCAAAACTGATTGACAAATCACGTTAATATGATATAAAAAATATCATACCAGACTTAAGAATATATCTATGAAAGCTAATATATAGGATTCAATCAGTCAAGCTTAACATTTTTTAAATTAGTGAGACTAAACCTAGTAAAAATTAAGACAAATACAATATGCGGTTCATCTATATGTTTGTAACAAGTATTTTTTAATTTTTTTTAACAAATTAATCTTTTAAATCATAAAACGTTTACGAATATTAAATCATAAGATCATTTTTTATATTTTACGAATATTAAGAAAAGTGGTTGTAACAATAAATTTATAAAATATATTTTACTTTTACATATTTCTTTTTCATTAATATATGTTGAATTTTATTAGGAGTCTTGTATTAATTTAAGAAGAAAAAAAAAAAGAAAAAGAAAAAAGTCTTATACATTAAATACCGATAGTTTATGATGAAATTATGCTAGAAATCTAATCATAACCAAATCGTTACATCTTTGTCCCTTTTCCGCAAATCCTAAAGTTTGTCACTATATCTTTGGTACCCTTTTCCCATTCTTACCTAACATCCCATTCTTTGCTGTTATAATTTGTTACAATTTGAATGTTGTGCTCATAATTACCTTAAAATTTATTGTTTGGTTAGATTACATCAATTTACTTAGGAGGATTTGGCTGACACGAGGGATTCTTTGCTTTTGGGATCTTTTATTTTAGGAACAGACAACTAGATACAACCCAACCTAATTATTGGGTGTTCTGGGACCAATGTAAGTGAATATGTTCTAAAACCACACTCAAACGGCATAATTAGTAAAGGAGCTAAAGAAATATTAAAAGTAATATTATCAAAAGGACTTTGAGTTTTCAATTGGTGGAATGTTTAGTCTCACAAAAAGTAATCTATTGGCAAAAACAATTAGACTTTAATGTCTAGACAACCTTATTTACATTTATAATGCAAGTCATTAATTATATAGTTATTTTATGAAGATAATTTACTTTGGACACTTGTTAAGATATTAAAATTGGAAACTTAATCTTCAAAGTAGTGCATTTAACTTCTTAAAAATTTAAATTTTATTCTTTTCACACAATATTTTATTTTTATTTCTTTTTTTATTTTCTTAATAAGTGCCCTAAGGGTATGCACTTGTAAGCATGACTCAAAAAACTATTCTAAAATAATTGACATTTTCAATTTTTATAATGATATTAATTATTATTTTTTTCTTTCATATAACTAATTAATACTACATGTTCCACTTCTAATTCAATACCTCTAAAGTGAATACATCAATACTTTGTTTTTTTCACAAAGTAAATACAACCAAATCTTTTCTTGTTATTTACCACTCTTAACTTAAATATAAGCAAAACAAAGTATATATTTATCTAAATTTGGATTAAATATTTCACTTTTAGAAATTTGACCAACTTTTATAAATTTTATGTGATTTAAATTCGAGTAAACTTTAAGTCGGAACCTTAGCATGTCTTTTCACCAGAAGAGAGCACAAATCACTTTTTTTTATTAAAAAAATTTAGGATAAATAAATGATGTCTCAGAAGTCGGAAAGACATTCAAGTTTAAAGAATAATAACAAATGAATTTATATTTACCTTCAAAAAATAAGTCCCTAAATTTTAATTAATCTGTAATTAGATATTAATTTTTACATAATTTGTGACCGGCAATAGCTGTTTGTTTTCCTTTAAGATGTGTGCTTAGGTCAAGAAAGTATGGTATTATAGATTAATGGTTGTTTATTCATCTTAAATGTTTATTTAAAATAAGCAACAACAAAAAAAAAATTACTGGATTGAAACTTTTGGTAAATCATTAATTTCATTATGTTACTATTACTATCGAATTGTATTTTTTCACTATTCAATCCTAGAATCCTATAAAATGCTAAGAATTATGGAGGCTAAAAGATCCACCTTATAGATTTCATATTGGTCCAACTTAATTTGTTTAATAGCCCATTAACAGTGCCAACATCTTATGTTCAAAACAATTTTTCCAGTACGTGGACTCAAAAAATTAATATCAGTTTGCAAGATTCTTTTTCCACCCCAAATACACTTTAAAAATACACATCCGAATAAAAACAATTTATTTTACCCTTCGAATAAATACTTTTTCTCTGTAAATATGTACTTTAGAACGAAACTGTGATTTATTTAGAAAACAGATTTAAGAAAAACTCTAAGAGTTTTCAATTCCTTGAACACATCACAGGTAAAAAAAAATGCATAATTTTGAGACGAAAAATAGAACTTTAAGTGTCTATCTTTTACTTCTATAAAAGAAGTATCCTAACAATTTTTTTAAAAAATATTTATGAATAAAGCTTATCTATATATTTTTAATTCTTTTAAACTTGCCTTTTTGACTTGTATCCTCATCTTTAGTCTCTTGTAGTACAAGGATAGAAAATATAAGTTTAAATTCCAATTTTTCATATCTCCATTTGATTCTTTTATATTTCATTCACAATTTTGATCTCTATTTTTAAATAGATAATTTTGGTCCCTCAATTTTTAAAATGTCAAACTTTTGCCCCACTTATATACTAAAAATGCATAAATGGAGCAAAGTGAATTTCAATTATTTGCCAAGTAAAATGGTTATGAGGCAACTCAATTGATGACACAATAGTGTCTAGATGATATCACTTAACTTCAAAAAATTATATTAATCTATATCACTAAAACAATCAAAGTTGACATAAGACATTGTGTAAGTGGATTCTAACTTAATAACTTAATTTCATGTCATCAAGTGAGTTGTCACATAAATATCTCACTTATCAAATCATCAAAATTTAGCCTCAAAATATTTAGGTGAAAAAGAGTCAAACATTTTTAATTTAGGAGACTAAAATCGTTAATTAATAAATAGAGATCAAAATCGTGAATAAAACAAAATAAAAAAACAAAAATTGTAACTAAACCAAAAAATAAGAATTGAAGCAATAGTTTGTACAACAAATCACAGCCTTGCCTGGGATGCTTTAAGAATCAATATAAATTCTACAAGGTAACTTTTACTGAAATTATATTGATTTATCTTGTCAAATGTACTTACTGATTTGTTCATGTAAAGGTAAATATGACATGAAATGTAATTTCATCATAGATCAACATAATTTTCCTTTTTCCAGTATCTCCAAGATTTCAACTGGATTTATTTACCATGAGGAAGATGTTTGTATTAACAGAGTAATTTGCTTAAGTATCCATAATCAGTACTATCAAATGAAGGTTGATACAAAAATTACAAAATGATGGTGGCAAATATTATTTGGAAAACAAAAATAACAAGAACAGACCTAGCTAGCAGTACCCTTGTTCTGGTCAACAGTTTCCTTGATGAAGCTCACAACAACTGAGGATAACTCATTTTGATTATTAGTGTATGCATGATCAGCTCCTTCAATGATATGCAGCTTGTGGTTTGGTATAATTTTCGAAAACTCATGTGCATCTTGAACGGGGATAATTTCATCGAATGAACCGTGAATTGTAAGGACCCTAATATGTGATGTAGTTTGACATGAGCACATCTATGCATCAAGAAAACTAATCCAAGTATCCATTTAAGAGATTGCATCTCCCAACATATATTTTTCTATACACAGTTACACACTAGTCAAAGATCAAACCTCTAACTAAATGGTTAAGGGACTCGAGTATCTACCACTTATAGAAGTCACACACGAAGGGAAACGTAAATATAAAATATTTCATTAATTTTCAATTCTCTGAAGAAACTTGAAAATCTTGAAAGAATTATTGCACGTGTTAGTTACTATGATTACTTTGAAAACACTCCAGGTAGGTTAGTTATTAAAATCTAAGTTTGTTAAAGGATTAATTGATAAATATTAGTTTTTAAAAAAATATGAAAATGTTGCAGTTAAACTTTCTTCGAAAATTGGACATAACGGCTATGAAAGAATAATTTTAATTGAGAGAGAGAGATCATGCTTTTTATTGGTTCTGTTATAGAAATACTTTTGTGATACTCTAACATCCACACATACTTGAACAACAAAGAAATGGAGCTAGAAGCAAAAGGCTGCATCAAAAGAGATCAAACAGCTTTCCCACTAACCTGCATTCTTTGTCAATCTGAAGGCATGCTTCATGCATATTTGTACCCAATCGATCCATCAAACTTTCCTCAGTAACACGGTAATCAAGACTTCCTAAAACAGTAGATGTCATCAAACGATCACTTTATAAATAATATAGTAATCTATGTAGTGCCGACACTTCAGATTGAAAGCTTTTTTTATGCCCGACATGTGTTAGTATTTGGCGTTGACAAGACACCGATGCATGTAGTTTCATTTTTCAAATTGTTATGGTGTCATCGTATCAGTGTCAGTCTCATGTCTGACGTGTGTGCTTCATAGATAGTAGATGAGTGCTTATGCGTGTCGAGATAGAAACAAATAACTTGAAAATTTTCATTATCAACGATGAAAATTATGCCGGTTGAAATCTGTCTAATGTTCTATAATCAAGTCATTTTCGGTTATTGAACAAGATAGTTCACGAATAATGCCTAGCTGGAACTTAGTGCTTGTGATACTTGTAATCCCCAGTTCCAAATTTCGTATAAACTCATGCAGAAAGCAAAACAAGCCATGGTGCAGCAATAAGGCCATTGTAGAATAAGCCCGAGTAAAAGATTTACCTGACCTCTTCTTCACATCGATGAAACCGTCCTTCTTAATTCTTTCCAAATAATCTTTGCCGAGGCGTTCTTCAATGCCTGCCTTCAGATCATAACGTCCAGAGAGGTTGACGACAGTTTTAATGTCATGATATTTTGAAGCATACAGAAGCACTGCATCACCTCCTGCATCAGGACACAAACAATTACTAACAATGTCACCAATCGCAGAAAATATTGGTTTGTTCATATTCCACTACCTCACTATTTCACAACACTTTTGTACTAAATAGTGTATCGTAGAACAATAGTGATTTTCTGGAACTCTACTACGCTATAGCAGCTATTTGACAACACTGATTACTAATAGTTCAGTTATCCTAGCAAACTTTGGGGTAAATAAAGGTCATAAGAAATTTGAGAACATGGATTGGTCACAAGGTACACTGAGAAGTCAAGTCAGCTTACAAGAACTAAAGATGAAATGTCAGACACCTAATTAAAATTGATTTTTTTTTCATGAACCTTGTCATCACGTATATGCGCATCAAATACCTGGTGTAAGAAACATAACAGAGATCTAGAGAATACCTATGTTCATATAATACTGTTTTACAAGTAACAACTATGTTAAAATGAAAGATAGTGGTCAAGTTCATTCTTACCATTGTTTTGCATAGGTTCTTTTTTTTTTTTTTGTCAAAAAATAAAACTAGTCTAATGCTAGAAGTTTGGATAGGCAATACCAATTAGGTGTTATATATAGTTAAATTAAAGCTTATTCCTTCAAGGTTGCAATCTTAACATCCAAAAGCATGGTTGACATAAAATTATTTTGGGGACAGTTATCATCATAATAGTGGTGTAGTAAGGAAAATGATCAAGAAACGATTGTATAAATTGGCGCCAACTGTCATATATCCAAAAGCATATCTAGATATACCTTAACTTTTCTATGTTGGTAGAAATATTTCCTTATATAACCAAACAAATCAACATACCTTTACTATGTCCAACAATTGCACGGATTACACGATTTGATTCACGAAAATGTTGAACAACGGCATGTAAATCATCCACCTCTGTCCAATAGTTACCATACTGAAACGAACCTTCGCTTTCCCTTAAAGAAAAACAAACTAGCTAAAGTTAAAACAAAGCAAAGAATGAAGCAAAGGTAATGATGAAGACAAGATATCAGAAAATTAAGTACATATAACTGTGTAATTGAAGAAAACACCACACAAATAACATCAGGCAAAGGAGTTCAATATTTGGGAATTCTACAGAAGAAACAGTTACAGAATCAGGTCTTAGAAGATTACCATCTAGTACCACAATAAAATTAGTCAGTGATAGTGTAATACAACTAAATCTATGTTTGGTTCTATGTTTAGACCTCCCAAAATCACGTTTGAGTTAGTCAAATGTGATTTGACAATAAATTGTTAGGTTAGGCTTTCAGCATCATAATTGATTCTATCCCCAAAATCAATTCAACCTAAAATTTCTAGCTTCTGCAGAAAAATAGAATCATTTCTTTATTGACATATACGTGCATACAAAAGCAATTATGATCCAAACTATCTAAATGCGAATTGATAAAAATCACTTTTTCCATGAATGTATCCAAACATAAATAACTGTACATTTTAATCTCTTTCAGTCAAAATCAATTTTATAACATCAATTCAATCAAAAACTCAATCTTCATCACTGCAGGCCATCTGAGTATATTTAATTCTATTCTATCTAGTATAACTCAACTTATAACACTAGGTTTTATAGATTGGATTATTTAACATAAGATAAGATAATCTCAATTCCATCATAACATAATCAAACAATCAAATAGTCAAAATGAATATTAAGTTAATATGGTTGTGTTCTGCATCATAATGAACTTACCCATTTCCAGAAAAGTCAAAACGGAAAGAACTAATTTCTGCATTTTCCAATGCAACAGCAAGGTTCACTATAAGATTGATATCCTAAAATGAACAAAATAAAATAAAATAAATAATCAATGAAAATAACGAGGAAAAGGAATTTATGCATACATTTATTTAAGAAAAAATAAAAAGAAACAAACTTTAGAGCATCGAAAACCATGACACAAGATAACAATGTCAGTGGTTCCTGTTCCAGATTGATGTAATATGCCAACGAGTTTTTCACCGTGTTTGTTGGGTATTATGATTCTCTGATGATGCTGAATAGCTGAAAAAGAAGCAAATGAGATATTAATCAATCATCAATTTTCTCTTTTTGTTTGAAAAATTAAGATTGAATGTTGGAAACTAACATGAGTTTGGTTCAGCTAGGGACATGTTTCACTTCACTCTTGTTGGGTTGCGTTTGTGATTTGTTGCCTGCAAATGCGAACACTGCAAGAAATTGGATCCGTGGATAATTCCATAAATTTAGTGTATTTTGGGAGAAAATTAATGATTAAAATAAATTAATAAAAATTATTTGGATGAAAAGTGTGATTAAGATAAATATGGAAATAGTCACTGTACAACTCTATCAAACTGACACAACACCAACCTTATGATAATTTTTGTTTGATAATTTATACAAATTAACAAAATATAATAAATAAAAGAAGAAAATAATAATTTTATCAAAATAACCTTGTAAATTATTGTTCAGTTTTAATTATTAGGTTTAATTGTAATTTTCATCAATCTATTTTAGCTGACTCACAAAAATAGTCGTGTATTTAATTTTTTTTCTAATTTTTGTCCAAAATTTAATAAAATATCATTTTTAAATAAGGTATAATAAAAACATATAATGTGAATGAATTATATTTTATTATTATTATTATTCTAAATTTATAAAACACATTTTCTATTTCATTACATCATGTTATTATAAAAATACAAATATACTTTAATTATTCAAAACAGTATTATCAAAC